>VZQC01013897.1:2010425-2037163 GCA_009823505.1 Rhizomys pruinosus
AAAAAAAAAAAAAAAAAAAAAAAAAAAAAAAAAAGAATATGGAATTTTTCCAGCACATACTGTTGTAATCCCAGTACTCAGAAAATGTAGGCCAGAAGATCAGGAGTTTAAGGTCATCCTCAGTTACATAGCAACTTCTAGGCCAGCCTGGGCTATACAAAATCCTGTTTCAAAACAGCAAATGAATGAATAAATGATGAATGAATGAAGTGGATTTTTTCTTATAAAGTTTTTTTTGGTAATTTTTAATGAGGGGCCGGAGAGATGACTGAGCAGTTACACGCACTGACCGCTCTTGCAGAGGGCCTGGGTTTGGTTCCCCACACCCACATGAAGGCTAAGAGGCATCCAGTTCCAGGGGGGCTAGCGCTCTCTCCTGGCCTCTGCAGGGACTGCACACATGTGGCACACTTACATAGCCGCAGTCAGAACATACACACATAAAAGAAAAGTAAGTATAAAAGCTGGGCACACCTTTAATCCCAGCACTTGAGAGGCAGAGGCTGATGGATCTCTGTGAGTTCAAGGCCAGCCTGGTCCACACGGCAAGTTCCAGGCCAGCAGGGGCTACAGAGAAACTCTGTTTCAAATAAATAAATAAATAAATAAATAAATAAATTAATAAATAAATAGTAAAATAAATAAATGTAAAACATTTAAGTGGGTCATTTAAAATATATGGTTAGCCCAAATAGGAAAGTCTTTTCTCCCTTTTCAGGATAATTTTCTTTTATTGCATGACATCAGATTATAAACTGACTTGCCAAAAAGTTATAGAACAAAACTGTTGCATTGCTGCCAACATTGAGGCACATTTGTCTTTGAAATAATGTTGTGGTATCTCACAAAATAGTTTCCTCACAAATCTAACTGTCCTGGGACTTTATATGAGAAATCTACACCAAGAAACCAAGATAATAAAATTAGTGAAGGAAGAACTGGTTCCCTTTTGTTAGCGACCTGAGATATACAGAAGATATGAAACCCTACAAAATGATTCATTTGTAGAAAGCTTTTCAATTTGTTTTGTTATGTTTTGTTTTCTTTTGCTGAGACAGGGTCTCCCTTTAGTCCCAGCTGGCCTGGAGCTTGCTATGTAGACCAGGCTGGCCTTGAACTCACAGAGATCCACCTGCCTCTGCCTCCTGAGTGCTGGGATTAAAGGCAGTGCCACCATGCCTGGCCTAAGAAGGTTCTTAGCCTCAATGTGGGTGCTGGGACTCCAACACAGGTCATCTGCAAGAGCAGTCAGTGCTCTTAACCTCTGAGCCATCTCCCCAGTCCCTCTCAATTTTTTTTTAAAAAGGAAAGAATGATTCCTTGAACAGGGAGAAAATCAGAATGCTAAATCAGGGTTTGAAAGACAACATTTTTCAAGTCAGGAGCCTTTGGTAATTAGCAAAAGCTAGTGAAAGGAGGGGAAGTCCCCACAGTGAGAACTCAAAGCAAGTCTGGGAGTTTCAATATGAGAGAAACTTCCCCTCTGACCAGTAGAAAGGCCACCTCTCATCTTTCCTGGGACATAGTCGCACTATTACCATAATTATACATATCTACACAATTCCGTACTCATAAAGATAAAGGGCGAGGCCACACATGTGAAGAACAACAAGCATTCTCTGCAGGATTATTGAGGATTATAGCATCATTCAATTCCTCAGGGACCCAGACTTGTAATTTCTCAAGGCAAAAGAGGTCACACTGTTGTCCAAAGGGGAATTCAAAAACTCGTGGTTTCAACAATCCTGATCGTCCTTGGCTGTCTTCCCAGGACTGTGAGAAAGTCCTGCAACATCCTCTTAGGTGGTTTCTGTTTCTCCTAAAAGCCCTGTCTAGCCATAAACGTGGTCCCCCTGGGATTTGTTTTGTTTTCTTCTGTCTACTCTGAACCGCACTTTTTCTCAGCTAGCAGGAGCTTTCCAGAAAAAGAGTCTGAGGAGGCCTAAACCCAAATGGTCCAGCCTTCATTACCGAAGGCCCAGGCTGATCCGAGATGCCTCACCATATGGAGTGCTCCCTCCGCTCAGGAGGTGCTCCAGCTGGAGGTAGCCCTTTGCGCTAACCCGGACCGACTCCTAACACCTGCCCCTCATGCCCAGCCCGCCTTCCTCAGGATCATCTCAGTCTACCACCCAGGGATAGCCCCGAGCCCTGAGGCCTCCAGCAGATGATCTGGCCCTCTGGGCCCATCATTCCCTGCCGCCCTCGCCAAGCCTCAAGTGGAAACCGCTCAACAGGCGTCCACTGGGCGAGCCTCAACTCCCTCCCTTCTCCAGAAGCACCAGCTCCTCAGGACAGGGGGTGAGGGACAGCGGGGGTCAGGGAAGGGAGATTCCCAGGACACACGCTACCTTTCCTCCCTAAAGTGCTTCTGTTCTTCAGCAGATTAGTGCAGGCAGCCCCAGCACCTACAGGCTAGAGTGAGCGTTGGGACCTCCGGGTGGAAGAAAGTTCTGGAAGCAAACTGAATGGGCATGCGCACTGCTCATACCCCAGCTGGAAGAGGTCACGGTGTGTGTTGGGACCTCCGGGTGGAAGAAAAGTTCTGCAAGCAAACTAACTGGACATGCGTACTGCTCATACCCCATATGGAAGAGGTCTTGGTGTGTGGCCCAAGTTTTCAACCCTTGGCCGGTGGCCAGATCTACTCTCTTTCACTTGTGACCACATAACACTGAGTACTTACTATACCAAGCTTCCAGAACAGTCTTCCAGGATAGGTGCAGGATTATCATATTCAGACATGGACCTTTGCAAGTCTTCCTTAATAGTGAAGGGAGATGGTAGAGTAGCTCATAAGCTAATAGTATCAACTGTGTCTGCTCAAAGAGAACAGGCCACGATCTCCTGCAGTGGGGAGGTCCGTGGGGCTGAGCGAAGTCTTCCCAGGGTAGGGATGCTTGCCTGAGAAAGATCAAAGCACTATGCTGTAGGGTAGGAATGCAGAGGGACACAGCATTATGGGAGGAAAATCACGTGATCAGACACAGTGGATCAGGAAATAACTAAGAGAAGACAGGGTGGTAAAACAGACTATGCCAGAGGCCAGCAGGGTGAGCTAGGCACACCAAGCTGAGCCGCCACCTTTTTCTTTTTCTTTTTTCTTCTTCTTTTTTTTCTTTTTTCTTTTGTCTTTTTGAGACAGGGTCTTCCTGTAGCCCCAGCTGTCCTGGAACCCACTTTGTAGACCAGGCTGGGCTTGAACTCATAGTGATCCGCCTGCCTCTCTCTCCGGAGCCCTAAGGCGTTCGACACCATGCCTTTGATCCATTTGCTTTTCCTTGCTAGAAAGATAAGCGGCTAGATGATTTGCATTTGGCAGTGTATTCTTTTATACAAAATTTTTAATTAAAAATTTTTAATTGGGGCTGGAGAGATGGCCTAGCGATTAAGAGCACCGACTGCTCTTGCAGAGGACCCAGGTTGGATCCCCAGCACCCACATGGTGGCCGAGAGCCCTCTTTGGCTCCAGTTCCAGGGAAATCCGAAGCCGTCTCTGACCTCCGAGGCATTGCACGACATGGCTGCACAGACCTACATGCAGACAGTACATTCATACACATACAAGAATAAATTAAAAAAAATAAAATTAAAAATTTTAATTAAAAAATTAATCCTATGACAATTTCCTGAATGCACAGCGTGAATTTTGGACCTTTCTAGCCCCACTACCCTCTTCCATTCCCCCATTCCTCTGAAGCCTTTCTTCCCAATCCTCTTACTTGGAGTCTTCGCTTTCTTGATGGACCTGCAGACACTCTGTGAGGTGTGGGACCCCAGGAGCTCCTCCCCACGAGTGATGGAATGATGACGTCATTGTTTTGTGGCTCTTGTCCAGGTAACCACAGCTGCAGTGAGTTCATGAGTGCAGTGGGTGTCCTGTCCAGAAGACTGGAAGCAGCTCGCCCCAACCTCTGGCTCTCACATTCTTTCCACCCCCAACCCCACCCCAATCCCAACCCCCCACTACGGGAGTGAGTTAATAATACTCTGTTCTGCTATGAAGACCCCTGGCATTCTTTTTCTCTTGGGCATCATCTTCCTGGATCTGTGTGGACTTCAAGGTAAGGGGTTTTAAGTTATATTAGGTTAGTAAATTCACAGATGTGAATCATTATAAAAGACTTTTTGGTTCCTAAAGGAAAGGTGAACATTTCATATGCATTAGGAAGTAATGCCAGACACTCATAAAAGTATTTAGGTGTTACAAGCTGAGCAGTTATCCAAAGGTCATAATGTTGCTGCCAAGTCAAATATGTCTTCTCAGTCTAGGGAGACAATTTTCTAAAAGGGAGTCAATATATATATTTGAGCATTTAGTAATGAGAAACCCTCTCTCGATTTAAAAGAGTTAATGCATATTTTACTTCAATTTTATATTTTTTAAAAAGGTGGTTTGTAGTGAGGGATATGCAGTCCCCAGCACTGGTAGAAGGGTGTCTCCAACATCATTCCATCACCTGATACTGTGTATTGGTAAATATCTGTGATTAAACAATTGAGGATCCAGAATTCAGAGATGCTGCCCATAACCAAAAATAACATTTCTAGTTCAAGGCCAACCTGGTCTACATAGTGAGTTCCAATCCAGCTGGGGCTACAGGAAGACCCTGTCTCAAAAAGACAAAAATAGAAAGAAAAAAGAAAGAAAATGAAAAAGAAAATGTTTCCAGAACTCAGTTTCTACATCTGTAAAGTGGAAATTTTGTGGGTCAATATATAACAAAGTAAACACTAAATAAGTAAATGAGAAAATATTGAGTTAATATAAGAATCAAAGGATGAAGATACTTTAAAAAGTTCAAAAATCAAAACATTAAGGAGGAGAAAGAATGATGGAAGTGGTGGTTGGATATTATATAAGTGACCTTTCCAACCCCACTACCCTCTTCCATTCCCCCATTCCTCTGAAGCCTTTCTTCCCAATCCTCCCACTTGGAGCCTTCGCTTTCTTGATGGACCTGTAGACACTCTGTGAGGTGTGGGACCCCAGGGGCCCCTCCCCATGGGTGATGGAATGACCAGTCACTGTTTTGGGGGTCTTGTCCAGGTAACCACGGCTGCGGTGAGTTCCTGAGTGCAGTGGGAGTCCAGTCCAGAAGACTGGAAGCAGCTCACCCCAACCTGTGGCTCTCGCATTCTTTCTACCCCCCAACCCCAACCCCAGTCTTATGGGATAGTCCCTGAACCTGGGGGCGGGATGACCCAGAGGGACCATTAAGGGTGGAGCACTCGACAATCAGGCAGTCTCTGCACTTTGCCCAATTGAAGGTCTCTGTAGTAACTGTAGCCCAGAGGCAGTGTATTTTTTGCTGTTAATCATCAACAACTATTTGTGAAGTCAGTGTCTGTGTTCTCAGGTTAGGGAGCTAAGGCTTGCAGAAGTTGTCCTTTGTCATGGAATCACGGAGCTGGTGCTTGAACCCACCTCACAGACACTGCCGGGATTAAGCATAAGAAATGAATAAACTTACCAAAGATGACCACAAGTGTTTTTTTCAAAATGAATTTTAATATTTTATTTATATATTAATCATGCACATAGAAAGCAGTGGAGCATGGTGGCAGAGGCCTTCAATCCCAGCACTCAGGAGGCTGAGGCAAGAGAGGGGCAAGGTCAAAGCCAGCCAGGGGATACAGAGTGAGACCTTGACCTTGTCTAAGAATCGCTTCTATAGTATGATGACTGGTGCCCCAACAAATTTCCTTGCCTTTAAGCTCTTAGTATTCCAGTTCTGTCTTTAGGGAGAAATTTAATTTTGATTTAGTTTATTTTAAATTTTAAATATGTTTTTAAACAGGGAGGGGAAGTACCTAATGAAAAAGATGAGAAACATTGTTTAGATGGCTTTTATTTGGATTCCAGAAATATTTTCACTTTTAATAAGATTCTGAGACAGAGAGACAAAACAGAGAAAGAGAGAAAGAGACAGAGAGAGTAATTGATTTAAGACAGGGTCTCCCTGTAGCTCCAGCTGACCTGGAACCTGCTATGTAGACCAGGCTAGCCTTGAACTCACAGAGATCCATCTGCCTCTGCTTCCCAAGTGCTGGGACTAAAGGCGTGTGCCACCACTCTCAGTTTAGATTCTGATATATCTTGAGTTGGAGAATCTGCATATTTGAAGACTCCTCAGAATTAGATACAAGCCAAGAGTTAAACCAAGCCTTCCAGGGAGAGAAAAAGTAAAGAAGGAAACAGCTACTGGTGAGAGAGACCAGAAAAATAACGTATATGGTAATCATTTCTTATCCAACAGTTTTAGGATAAATACATAAACTATTCCATTAAAACCCTATTCCAGCGGGCGTGGTGGCACACACCTTTAATCCTAGCACTTGGGAGGCAGAGGCAGGTGGATCTTTGTGAGTTCAGGGCCAGCCTGGTCTACAGAGTGAGTTCCAGGACAGCTGGGGCCACAGGGAGACCCTGTCTCAAAAAGACCAAATAAATAAATAAATAAATAAATAAATAAATAAATAAATAAATAAATAAATGAATAAAAATAAAACCCTATTCCAGGGGCTGGAGAGATGGTTCAGTGGTTAAGAGCACTCGCTGCTCTTGCAGAGGACCCAGGTTCAATTCCTGGGTGGCTGACACCTGTCTGAACTTGAGTTCAGGAGATCTGACACCATCTTCTGACCTTCAAGGGTACTGCATGACACTCGTGCACTTACATATATGTATGTAATACACTTGCAGACATAAAATAAAAATAAATAAATAAAATAAAATCCTATTCCAGAGAAGGCAGAGAAAGTCTAGGTATAGTCTATGTGTACATGATCCTTTTTTTTTCATGTGTATTTCTGCCCTAAATCTTCAGATTTCCTTTTTTTTCTTTTTTTATTTTTATTATTATTTATTTATACATACATTTTTTAATCAAATCTAGACCTATGTCCCCCCCAACCCCCCACCCCTCCAGAGCTCATGCATTCTGCCAAACATGCTATTCATCTCTTTCTCAGTCTTTCTCAATATTCTCCATGGGGAAGTTGACTGTTTTTAGCATAAGTTCACTGTTTCAGTCAGTTCTTTGATGCAGTCCTTTCTGTTGCTGTTTCCAAGATGCATCACTCCCAACTGCTTTGGACAAAAGCTCAAGGGGCTGTGCACAGGAAATACTTACAACTGGGTAATTGGCACTAGCATCCACAGAGGAGGGATACCATTCGTCGTTTGTTTTTCTGGGACTGTGTTACTTTACTCAGCATGATGTCCTCTAGCTCCAGCCATTTTCCTGCAAATCTCATGATGTCATCTTTCTTTACTGCTGCATAGAACTCCATTGTGTAGATGTACCACATTTTCTCTATCCACTCATCAGTTGAGGGGCATTTGGGTTGGTTCCAGCTCTTTGCTATTGTGAAGAGAGCTGAAATAAACATGGCCGTGCATGTATCTCTGCAGTGGGGTGAGTCTTGGGGGGTACATGCCTAGGAGTGGTATGGCTGGGTTGGGTGGCAAGTTCATTCCAAGTCTTCCAAGGGTACTCCACACTGCTTTCCATAGTGGCTGCACGAGTTTACATTCCCACCAGCAGTGGATGAGTGTTCCCCTTTCCCCACAACCTCTCCAGCACTTGGTATCATTTGTTTTCTTGATCCTAGCCAGTCTTATTGGAGTAAGATGGTATCTTAAAGTGGTTTTGATTTGCACTTCCTTTATTAGTGATGTTGAACACTTCTTGAGGTGTTTCTCAGCCATCTCCAACTCCTCACCTGTGAAGTCTCTGTTCAACTCTTTGCTCCATCTATTGAGTGGGTAATTTGTCCTCTTTCTTCTTTGTTTTTTGAGTAGTTTATATATTCTGGAGATCAGTGCTTTGTCAGATGTATCTGCAGTGAAAGTTTCCTCCCACTCTGTGGGATTTCTCTTCACTTCCTTGATTGTTTCTTTTGATGTACAGAAGCTTCTGAGTTTAATGAGGTCCCATTTGTCAATTGTCGACCTTAATTCTTGCGCAGCTGCTATCTGATTTAGGAAGTCTTTTCCTACACCTATGTCTTGTAGTCTGCTGCCAACTTTTTCTTCTATCGCCTTCAGAGTTTGGGGTTTCACGTTGAGGTCTTTGATCTTCCTTCCAGAGAAGGCAGAGAAAGTCTAGGTATAGTCTATGTGTACATGATCCTTATGTTAAACAATAGCCTCTGTCTTAGCTATAGTTTTTTCTTCTATTAACAAGTATATTCAAGGATTACGTAGAGACCAAAACATATTTCCTAAAAATACATCCTGGTAGTATTATCTAACATTTGATTAATTTCAATATGTTTATTATTTTATAATGCATTTTTGTGTGGACTTAAATGTCAAGAAGATACCAGGAATAGTGGCATACACCTTTAATTCCCAACACTCAGGAGTTGGAGGCAGGTGGACCTCTGTGAGTTCAAGGCCAGCCTGGTCTACATAGAGAGCTCCAGGCCAGCTGGGACTATAGAGAGACCCTGTCTCAAAAATACCAAAAAAATTTGTCAAGAAGATATACAACAGTAAAACCTTTTTTTTGAAATGCCAGAGTGAAATTTTTTTTTCAGAGTGAAATTTATTAACAACAACAACAACAACAACAAAAACCATGCAAGTACTCATACAATATGTTCCAATGAATGAATGCATGTGTATAACTGATGTCTTTATCACAAGAAGCACAGTTCCAGACATGTAAATTCTCCCTTCAAGATGTTAGTCAGGGTAGTCCAAGAGACTCCAAAAATAACACAGGCTATTGCCATAGCCTTTGACCATCTCCCCAAACTTGAGCTAAGACCCTGTTGCTAAAGATAGGACATACTTTGGGCACAGGACTTAGAGCAGTGGACCTGGAATTGATCTGGAAACCTCCTCTCTGAAGACTAGTGCTCATAGTTTTGGAGGATACTATGCAAGCTTCTGATGTAGAAATTCAGTTAATGTTCCAATCCAGGCATAAACCTTAATAACCACAATAGCTGGCACAGCAAACCATCACTCTTGGTGCAGGTGTGGCAGTTTCATCTAGAGGGTAATCGACAGCTACCTAATTGGACTTGAAGCCCACTGGATGGGAAATTTATGTATGGCACTGTAAGTATAGCCAAATACACATGACTGGAGTGGTCCCAGATCTTAGAGTAAACCATACCTCTGACATATCCCTAGACAAATGAAATTTCTTAACAGTAAAACTTTTTATGCATTTCTTTTCTTTTGTTGCATTTTCTCAGCTCCTATTTTGACAAGGGTGATTTTTGTTTTTTTACTTTTGTCCTGTCGACTTTTCCTTTCTTCCCACTCACGTCCTGTTCCAGAAAATAATATTCTCTGAGGAAAACTAGATATTTATTTCATCATTTTTCTAAGTTTGACTTTAGTTTCAACTGCTGCAAGAATTTTGAACAGCCAGAGCATTTTAAATAACTACTTAATTTTTTTTTTTTTCGGTCTTTTTTCAAGACAGGGTCTCCCTGTAGCCCCAGCTGTCCTGGAACTCGCTCTGTAGACCAGGCTGGCCTTGAACTCACAACGATCCACCTGCCTCTGCCTCCTGAGTGCTAGGATTAAAGGTGTGTGACACCACGCCCGGCATAACTATTTAATTTGTAAATTATTCACTACTGACTGTTTAGTACTATTGAGGAAAATATAGGCCTCTTTATACTCCTTAGAATAGAGACATATGTATATAACTTCTTGTATTTCATAGTCACACTGTTAGTGTCAGAGACATTTAGGGAAACATTTGGAAAAGGCAGCCACTACTGCTGTATTTTATGCAAACTACACTAGATATCATATTAGAGATAACTGGCTTTAGGAATAAAGATTTGGGTAAAATTGTGATAGCCACAGGATTTTTTTTTCTTAAACACTCTTGTGGGTGACATAAAATCAGACCCAGTCATCTTATTTCTGCCAATTCCATTAAGTCATTCAGAATGACCTCAGGGACAGAAGTGTTTTCTTCCTTTCTAAATAAAAGCTGTCAAATTTCAGGCATTATTTCAGAAGATTTTTTTTTCCCTTTCAGTTAGGGTCCCAGATATCTTAGGCTGACCAGCCTCAAATCCACCATGTAACAGACGATGACCTTGAACTTCTTTGCCTGTGTGTGTGTGTGTGTGTGTGTGTGTGTGTGTGTGATGTGTATGGTGCATGAGTACAGTATGCTGATGGACGTACTCATGCAAGCTCATGTAGACATCAGACGTCTCCCTCTATCACTCTCCATCTTCCATTTTTGAGACAGGTTCTCTGGCTAAACTTGGAGCTCACCATTTCGGCTAGGCTAGCTGACCAGCAAGCTCCTGGACTCCATTTGTTTCTACCCCACAATGTGGACTACAGACATAGGCATCCGTGTTTATATGTGGATGCCAGGAATTTGAACTCGGCTCCTCTTGCTTTCATAGCAAGAGTGAAAGAACATTCCCCTTTCTCTTTCTCCATACCCTCTCCAGCATTTGGTGTTGTTTGTTTTCTTGATCATAGCCAATCTTACCAGTGTAAGATAAAATCTTAAAGTGATTTTAATTTGCATTTCCTTAATTATTGACAATGTTGAACACTTTTTAAGATGTTTCTCAGCCATCTTTACTTCTTCCCTTGAGAAGTCTCTGTTCAGATCTTTAGCCCATCTTTTAATTGGGTCATTTGTTTTCTTGTTTTTTGTTTTGTTTTTTAGTAATTTGTATACTCTAGATGTTAAACCTCTGTCAGATGTGTCACTGGTGAAGATTTCCTCACAATCTGGGTTTTTTTCTTCACTTCTTTGTTTCTTTTGCTATACAGAAGAAGCTTTTGAGTTTAATGAAGTACCACTTGTTGATTGTTGACCTTAATTCCTGTGCAACTGGTGTCTGATTTAGAAAGTCTTTTCCTACGCCTATGTCTTGTAGGTTGCTGCCAATGTTTTCTTCTAACATTTTCAGAGTTTCAGGTTTCACACTGAGATCTTTAATCCATCTAGAATTGACTTTTGTATAAAGTGAAATGTAGGGGCTTAATTTCACTCTTCTCCAGGAGGTGATCCAGTTTTGCCAGCACCATTTGCTGAAGATGCTACCTTTCCTCCATTGAGTCTTTTTTGCTCCTTTGTCAAATATCAAGTGGCAAACAAACAAACAAAAACCAAATATCAAGTGGCTGAAATTGTATGTACTCAAGTTTGTGTCTTCTTAGTCCATTGCTCTATGTGTCTATTTTTGGGCCAGTACTGTGCTGTTTTTATGACTATAGCTCTGTAGTACAGATTGAAATCTGGTATAGTAATTCCCCTTGCATTACTCTTTTTGCTCAGTGTTGTTTTGGCTCTTTGGGGTCTTTTGTTTGTCCATATGAATTTTAGGATTTTTTTTTTCTAATTCTGTGAAAAAAGTCATGAGGCTTTTGATTGGGATTGCATTGAATCTATATATTTGGGTAGGAGAGTCATTTTTACTATATTAATTCTTCCTATCCACAAGCATGGGAGGTCCTTCCATCTTCTGGTGTCTTCCTCAATCTCCTTCTTCAAAGATTTAAATTGTCATTGTAGAGATCTTTAATGTCCAATCAAGAGGCATAGACTAGTAGAATGGATTAAGAAACAAACAAAAAATCCATCTTTTTCTTGTGTACAAGAAACCCATCTCACCTTCAAGGACAGGTACTCTCTTAAAGTGAAAGGATGGGAAAAAATATTCCAAGTAAATGGCACTAAGAGACAAACAGGAGTTGCTATTCTAATATCAGATAAAGTAGAGTTCAAACTAAAACTAATCAGAAGAGATGAAGATGGCCACTTCATTCTTATCAAAGGAACAATTAACCAAGAAGATATCACAATCATGAATTTATCACACTTGAAACTCTGGTGCACTGAACGTCATAAACAAACTTCTACAGGACTTCAAGGCACAGATTAACTCCAACGCACTAGTAGTAGGAGATTTCAATACCCCACTGTGTCCACTAGACAAAGAATAAACAGAGACATCTGAACTGAACAATATAATACACCAAATGGACCTAACAGATATCTACTGAATATGCCACCCAAGCACCAAAGAATATACTTTCTATTCAGCACCCATGGACCCTTCCCCAAAACTGACAACATACTGGGGCACAGAATAATACAAAAATTTGAAATAACTCCATGTATTCTATCAGACCACAATGCAATAAAATAAAACTTAATATCAATACCAGAGAAGCCCTAGTAACTACAGGAAGTCATGGAGATTAAACAACACACTCCTGAACAATGAATGGGTCAAGGGAGAAATTAAGAAAGAAATAAACTATTCCTGGAATTAAAAAGGACAATACAACAAAACCAAACCTTTGGGACACTTTCAAAGCAGTCCTAAGAAGGAAATTTATAGCTCTAAGTGCCTACACTAAAAAAAGAAAAGAAAAGAAAAGAAACAGGTATGGTGGTGCACACCTTTAATCCCAGGACTGGGGAGGCAGAGGCAGGTGGATCTCTGTGAGTTCAAGGCCAGCCTGGTCGACAAAATGGTCTCTAGGCCAGCTGGAACTAAAGGGAGACCTAGTCTCAAAGAGACCAAAAAAAGGGGGGGGGGGCTGGAGAGATAGTTCAGTGGTTAAGAGCACCAACTGCTCCTGCAGAGGACCCAGCACCCACATGGCGGCTAAGAACAGTCTTTGACTCCAGTTCCAGGGGAATCCAACACCCTCTTCTGACCTCTGCAGCATTGCACATGAGTGCACCAACCTACATGCAGATAGTACATTCATACACATAAAAATAAATAAATTTTAAGAAAAGAAAAGAAAAAGCATAAATAAATGACTTAACTAGAGTTGCAACTCAAAACCCTTGAAAGACAGGAACAAGTGAATCCCAAACCCAAAAGACTGCTTTCAAATATAAGCTTTCCTACCAGTGAGGCTTGATGAGCAGGCTGCTAAATAATAAAGTGGAGACTAGGAGAGAGTAAGGACAGCCATAGCCAACAGAGGCCATGGGCTCACAGAGGGATTCCTGCCTCAGATCAGCTATCCCTGTGGAGAAATGCTGGTGTGTGGTAATGGAGAAATCTTAGTGTGTGGTAATGGAACCTTCAGTCTTCAATTGATCAACCAGAACAGAGATCAAAGCTCTGAACTTCAGCTAGAAGTGGCCATGCAAGTTCTGCTGCATGGGAGGTCATGGAAAGCAATAGGTACAATTTCTAGGATCAGTCTAAAAAAGACTGGCAAGCCCTTTTTCTGTCCTTCTATTCTCCTATGCTTGGAAACTGGGTATGACAGCTTTACCCTGCGCAAGAGGCTACCTTGCACAAGAAGGCAGCAACGGAAATGGCAGGAAAGCAGTAGACAGAGTAGAGAAGAGCTGCCATATGCAAACTGGTCCCTCTAGCTCTGTCAGGAAAAAATAAGTTTCTGTCTCAACCACTGTTAATTTGGTTTCCTATATGCAACTGAACCATAAAGTGAACTAACAATCTAAAATAATAGTAAACTGTACCAACAGTGAGACAAACCGAACTTACAACTAGTAGAAAATAATCTACTCCCTGAGTAAACTAAGATGCTTTCAGCTCAGACAATCTAAGAAAAGAATAATGTGGCCATATCATGTACAAACGAACAAAAATAAAGGGATTACTTCCCTGGACTTTGATATTTTCTATGTGTAAACCACATCTCCAAGCCTCATTGCATAACATTAATATTTTCTAATCATTAAATAGATTCCACATTCACCACCCAGGGTGCTGGTTTCATGCCTCTTACTATAAACTGCCCATTTATGTGAAATGGAATAAAACATGCAGGAATTCCCTTGGATCTGAGAGCGGGACTTCCCCCAGCACAATCAGGTTTATCTGGGTTAGTTAGGAGACCAACCAATCAGAAACTAGAAGAAAAAATGGATTTCCTAAATAAATATGTTTCCTAAGGATATGTTCTCTAAAGACAATCTCAGACTTCAAGTCCGATCCACTACAGGAGTGAGTTAATAAAACTCTGTTCTGCTATGAAGAACCCTGGCATTCTTTTCCTCTTGGGCATCATCTTCCTGGATCTGTGTGGACTTCAAGGTAAGGATTTTAAGTTATATTAGATTAGTAAATTCACAGATGTGAATCATGATAAAAGACTTTTTGGTTCCTAAAAGAAAGGTGAACATTTCATATGCATTAGAACGTAATGCCAGACACTCATAAAAGTATTTAGGTGTTACAAGCTGAGCAATTATCCAAAGGTCATACTGTTGCTGCCAAGTCAAATATGTCTTCTCAGTCTAGGGAGACAATTTTCTAAAAGGGAGTCAATATATAGATTTGAGCATTTAGTAATGAGAAACCCTCTCTCTCGATTAAAGGAGTTTCTGCATATTTTACGTTAAAAAAAAAAGTGTTTTGTAGTGAGGGATATGCAGTCCCCAGCACTGGTGGAAGGCTGTCTCCGACGTCATTTCATCCCCTGATACTGTTTATTGGTAAATATCTGTGATTAAACAATTGAGGATCCAGAAATCAGAGAGGCTGCCCCTAATCTTTTTACTAATTACTTTTGTTACTTTGGAAAAATAACATTTCACAATCAGTTTACAATGTAAACTATACATTATTGTGATATTTCAATCACTCAGAGATTATACTGCAATTATTCTATAAAGCTATCAATACTTTTTATTTTATATTATTACAAAATATGCATATATACACTCCACACATAAGTCAAAATTAAAAATTCTGAAAATTTACGTTAAATTCTTTTTATTTTTTTTTTTTTGGTGTTTTCGAGACAGGGTCTCCCTGTAGCCCCATCTGTCCTGGAACTCGCTCTGTAGACCAGGCTGGCCTTAACTCACAAAGATCCACCTGCCTCTGCCTCCCAAGTGCTAGGATTAAAGGTGTGCGCCACCACACCCGGCTACATTAAATTCTTATAGAATCTTCAAAAAATTACATTAAAACATACATGTAATTTAGAATGTAAAGTTATATTTCTTTTTACCTGCATGCAAATTTACTGTTAAAATGTGAATCCCTAAATGTATTTTGAATTAACCTATAGTTTATTTTCAGACTTTGTAATTCTGATTTAGGTGTGGAGTGTATATATGTATATTTTTTGAGTAATATAAAATTAAAGGGAACAAAAAAGAGAGAAAAACCTGTTCAAAGAACTGACCAAATTGGGGCTGGAGGGATGGTCTAGTGGTTAAGAGCGCCGACTGCTCTTGCAGAGGACCCGGGTTCGATCCCTAGAACCCACATGGCGGCTGAGAACCGTCTGTAACTCCAATTCCAGGAGAAATCCAGTTCCAGGGGAATCTGACATCCTCTTCTGACCTCCGCAGCATTGCACGACACGGGTGCACAGACCTACATGCAGACAATACATTCGTACACATAAAAAATAAATTAAATTAAAAAAAAAACTGACCAAAACAGCAAACTTCTGCATCCAAAGGAAAAAAAAATACTGAGAAAAAGATGCAAGACAGGACTTAACATGCATGGCAGAATCCATGGGCTCTGGTGGGGGGGGGGAGGCGTGAGGGGGGCATGGATGGAGGAATGAGTCTAAATTTGATTAAGAAATGTTGTATAAAATGTGCTCAATAAAAATTATCATACAAAAAAAAAAAAGAACGGAAAAATAACATTTCTAGGTCAAGGCCAACCTGGTCTACATAGTGAGTTCCAAACCAGCTGGGGCTACAGGGAGACCCTGTCTCAAAAAGACCAAAAAATAAAAATAAAGAAAGAACAGAAAAAATAAAATGCTTTCAGAAATCAGTTTCTACAACTGTAAAGTGGAAATTTTGTTTTGTTTTTATTTGTTTTGTTTTTGCAGCGGTTTCCCCTGAAACTGGAGTCAAAGACGGTTCTTAACTGCCATATGGGTGCTGGGAATCAAACCCGGGTCCTCTGCAAGAGCAGTCAGTGCTTCTAACCACTGGGCCATCTCTCCAGCCCATAAAGTGGAAATTTTGTAGATCAATATATGACATAGTTAACACTAAATAAATAAATGAAAAAATGTTGACTCAATGTAAGAATCAAAGGATGAAGATAAGATATTTTAAAAACTTCAAAAATCAAAACATCAAGGAGGAGAAAGAATGAGGGAAGTGGTGGTTGGTTATTATGAGTAGATTTTCTGTCCAGACCTGCACCAACTCCATGCAACTAAAGTCAAGTGATAAATGGATTGGCCAATTGCCAATCTTAAAGTGTGGTCCGCAGAGCACAGGTGAACTTTACGTGTAATCTGGATTTGTTAACTACAGTGAAAGTTTCTTTTTCCCCTAAAGTTATGAAGTAAAGTAGTTTGGAGCTCAGGATGGACTCAGAATGACCTAAGCTGAAATTCTTCCCCTGCCACCTAAAAGCTGAATGATTTTGTTCTTAACTTTAGCTTTTTTACTACAAGATGAAAAGAAGGCCTACTTTGAAACTCAGTAGTGATGACTTACACTCGATCATAGCAGTAATGACCCAGTCAAATGTATCATTTTGATGGACCTTGTCAAGTGATACCTTGATCAAAACACATGTATTATCTCTCCAATAGGAACCACAATAATAAGGAATCAGCGATGTTCCTGCATCAGCACCACCCAAAGAAGGATCCACCAAGATTCCTTAAAAGACCTGAAGAAAATTGTCCCAAGCCCTGCTTGTAACAAAATTGAAATCATGTAAGTAAAAGCATTCAACATACATGTGCCATACTGAATTTAATGGAACATTACCCTTAGACTACTTGCTCACACAGACACTGAAATTCAGGCAATTAGTCCCTCTATGAATCTGTCTGCTCCTTTCCTTTCTTCTCCTAAAAACAAAGAAGAAATTTTTAGTAGAGACTGAAGCCAAAAGATAGCATATTATTTACTTTTTGTTTTTTGAGAAAGGGTCTCCCTGTAGTGCCAGCTGACCTGGAACTCACCTATGTAGACCAGGCTGGCCTTGAACTCACAGAGATCCACCTGCCTCTGCCTCCTGAGTGCTAGGATTGAAGGTGTGCACTACCACATCTGGCCAAATTACTTTTTAAAGTCTAATTATGATTGCAGTTTAAAAAAACATATTTAGCAGCCTGGTCTACAGAGTGAGTTCCAGGATAGCTGGGGCTACAGGGAGAACCTGTCTCAAAAAAGACCAAAAATAAAAAACATTTAACATATTTAAACAGTGTTGAAAGTAGACTCCTAGAAAATGTTTAAGGCAGATAGCTAAAGAAAAGAAGATAAAAATCACTTATAATTCTACTCTTTTAATTTCTTGGTATATGGTCATATTTTTTCTTAATTTTGGTTCTTGGTTTGGGGTTTTGTTGGCCTGGAACTCACAATATAGATCAGGCTCCAATCTCACAGAGATCCACCTGCCTCTACCTCTTGAATACTGGGACTAAAGGCATGTGCTACCACACCTCGTGGCATACTGCGGCTCTGCCATCTAATTTGTATGTTTGTACCTATTTATGGGTACCAAAACACACAACAGTAAAGTCAACAAAGTCATATATTACATACAGTAGAGATGCTTTATGAATTAAGGTTCCTACATTTCAATTACATATAGTCAAACATAGTCCACATTATTAAATGGAATAGTCCAGAAATAAATAGTTCATGAGTTTTGTTTTGTTTTGTTGTTTGTTTTTATTTGGGGGGATGGTCTTTTTGAGGCACAGTCTCCCAGGAGTCTCAGCTGGCCTGGAACTTGCTATAGAGACCAGGTTGGTTTCAGTCTCACAGAGATCCGCCTGCCTCTCCTCCTGTTCTAATTTGCCTTTGATTGCTGTAACAAAGCACTCTCACCAATACCAACTAGAGGAGGAAAGGGTTTATCCAGCCTACATCTCCCAGGTCACAGTTCATCAGTGAACGATCCCAAGGCAGGAACTCAGGGCAGGAACCTGGAGGCAGGAGCTGAAGCACAGGCCATGGAGGAATGCTGCTTACTGGCTTGCTCCCCTGGCCCATGCTCAGACTACTTTCTTATACAGTACAGAACCTGCCCAGGGTGGCACTGCCCACAGTGGGTTCTCTCCACCCCCATATGTCTCAAAAATCAAGAAAATACCCTACAGACATGGCCACAAGCCAGTCCAATGGAGGAAATTCCCCAATTGAGGCTCCTTCAGCCCAGGTGTGTCAAGTTGACACTAAAGCTATCCAGACCACCTTCCAACTGCTGGGACTAAAGATGTGCACCACCACACCCAGCTAGTTCATGAGTTTTAAATAATTTATTATATGTGATTACAATTGCTTTACTTTAGTGTTATTTATTGTTATTAATATTTTCCTATACTTAATTTACAAATTAGATTTTATCATACGTACATATGTGCCTATATAAAAACAGGATATGTAGGGTTTTGTGCCATCTGAGATTTTTAGAAAAACGGACATATCCCTATAGGTAAGGAGAACCTACCCTATAGTTTTGTAACTTACTTTTTGATGAACACAATATGAAAAATTTTTCATGTCTGTAAATCCATGCTCACTCTCATTATTTCTATAAAAAAACAGTAAATTATTGTTATTGAGGGGAAAAGAAATCTCACTGATATTTCTTTGGCAGTGCTACAATGAAGAACGGGGATCAAGCATGTCTAAATCCGAAGTCAGCAGATGTAAAGAAACTGCTGAAACAGTGGGAGAAACAGGTGGGTGAAACCTGCGACTTCATTTCCTTTAGCAATTATCTGGGGAAGACAAAGAACCTATGCAGTCCATTGAGGATTCATTTTCCATGATTTTGAATTGTATTAAAGATTAAGACACTGAAGATTTTAAAGTACTAACATATATCCAGAGGGAGGCAGAGGTATTTGGATCTCTGTGACTTCAAGGCCAGCCTGGTCTACATAGAGACTTCCAGGCTAGATGGGGCTACAGAGAGACCCTGTCTGTTCTAGTTTGTCTTCCATTGCTGTGACAAAACACTCTGACCAACACCAACTTGGGGAGGAAAGGATCTATTCAGATCACATCTCCTGGGTCACAGTTCATCACTCAGGGAGCCCAAGGCAGGAACTCAGGGCAGGAACCTGGAGGCAGTAGCTGAAGCAAAGGCCATGGAGGAATGCTGTTCACTGGCTTGCTCCCCTGGCCCATGTCCAGCCTGACCTCTTATACAGTACACAACAACCTGCCCAGGTGGCACCACCCATAGTGGGCTGGTCCCTCCCACATTGCCTGACAATCAAGACAATACTCCGCAGATGTGGCCACAGGCCAGTCCAATGGAGCCAATTCCCCAATTGAGGCTCCCTCAACCCAGGTGTATCAAGTTGACACTAAAGCTATCCAGCACACTGTCTCAAAAAAAAAGACCAAAAAATAAAAACTAATAAGATATAATCTCCTTCTATAACATGTGTGGAACTCTAGGTTCTGAGACCTGGACCATCACTCTGAAGAAGGACATGGACAATCAATTCGAAGGAAGGCTGACAAAATTTTATCTCTGAATCTCAAGCTTTTATATCTCTCACAGCTTGCAGAGGTTACCCCAGGACAATTACAGAAAGCTACACAATGTATACGTGCTAGATGTAAGGAAAGCTTTAGGAGAAAAACAGAATCCAAGGTTCAGTAGGCCTAGCTGTAAAAGTAAATAGGGAACATAGTGACATTGGGTTTCAGCTATAATATGTCTAACGATTCCTGTGTTTACATTCCATGCACATTTAAGGGCAGAGTCTTAGCCAAACTCTGCAGACTTCTACCAAGCCCAAGCATTCAAGCACAGTCATCCCAAGTTGGCCCTCTGCCCACTCTTTAGGCTCCTTTAAGCCAGTGGCATTCATCCAGCAAGAGAATTCACAGTGCCCCATAACAGATGGTCTTTAGCGATATATAAAATTAGTGACTTATTAATACACACTAAGTATATATAAGAATCTTGAAGATTGCAAGGGAAATAGTCATTAACTTTGCCAGAAGTAGAGAAGAAAGAAGGTACCAAGGAAGACTTCTTGTGATGGGTGACTTTGATTTGAATCTTGAAGGATAAGTGGTTTGTTTTATCAGGAAGGTAAATACACTATGGACACTACAGAATCATGAAGGAGCTGGCTGTGCCCCGCGAGGTGGAAATGGTGAAGGTATCCAGAAGGGAAAGCAGCCCAGGACAAAGTGTGGGGAAGCCTGTGTGACACACTAAGGAGTTGTGTTTGAGGAGGACCATGGAGCAGGTGGTAGAGACCTTGGGTTCCAGAGTCTGACTACTGGCTCAGTCTCATTCCAGCTATCCATCTCCTGGCCTCATGTCCCTCTCACGTAAAAAGTGGTGTATGGCAGTATCAGCCTCAGAGGGCTGCTGTGGGCAGAGGTGGGTGGTGAAGGAGGTTCGGGTAAACAGGGTAATAAGCTAGGAAATAGACTAAAGAAAGCCAGATAGAAAGCTATAGCTTTGTCCTGGGCGTGAGAAAAATAGAGAATCCAAAGGAGCGCCTTCCAGGTAAACAGCGACTTAAGTCAGCTTTGTAGATGAAGAGCACAGTCAGGAGGCATTGGACCAGGGGGAGGAAAACTACAAGATTCAAAAACATCGCCTTTTCTCCTTTACTTCCTGCAGAACGGCCAAGAGAAAAAGCAAAAGAAAGGAAAATCAGATAAAAAAAATAAGAAAGTTGAAAAAGCTAAAAAACCCCAACATCCTCGTCAAAAGAAGACTGCATAAGAAATCACTTTACCAACAAGCTCTTTGTGTTTAAATGGCTTTTAAAAATTGTGCTGCAATACTTTCAATGGGAAATAGCCTTTAGTATAGACTAATTCACTTGACTATAACATTTAAAGCATTATTATGAAAGTATAAGGGGGAAAGTTAATTTTCAAATCCAAATATTAAGAATTGGTAGAAGCAATAGTTTATCCTTATTTTACTCAGCCAATTAAATTTCATCAAGCTCATGAGCAGTCTTGAGAATAACTCATCTGGGAAAGGATCCACACAAGTACATCCCACACACAACAGCTGCATGGACTTCCTCAACCATGCCCCGCAGCCTCTAGAGAGTTCTGAGTCACATGTTCCCAAACCCCAGGCCTGTCTGCATGCCGGTGAGCCAAGCGATTTGGAGCTTGCTGGACCTCTCCAGGCTACGCTATGGCTCTCAGCCATAGCATAGCATTTGAATCATCTCTTGTAGTGGTCTGAGGGATCTGTTCTGTGGTTTCTAGGGTCCCACCACTGGAGATCTCCACAGCTTTAGAAACCTTCTCTATGGCTTTTGAGACCATGTGGCTTCCTCTTCTACTTGATCCCATCTTCAAGGCTCATTTCAAGTCCTGCCTCTTAAATAAAAACCTTCCGGGGGGGGGTGCAGATATAGTTCCATGGGAGAACACTTGCCTTGTATGCACAAAGCCCTGAATTTGATCCTGAACACTGAAAAAAGTGATTTTTTAAAAGCTGCTGGACATGGTGGTGCACACCGTTAATCTTAGCACTCGGGAGGCAGAGTCAGAGGCAGAGGCAGGCAGACCTGTGTGAGTTCAAGGTCAGGTTGGTCTACAGAATGAGTTCCAGGCCAGCTGGGGCTACAGGGAGACCCTGTCTCAAAAAAACAAACAAACAAAAAAAGCTTTTCTGGGGTTGAGGGATTGCTGGAGAGATGGCTCTGCAGTTGAGAGCACTGGCTGCTCTTGCAGAAGACCTGGGTTCAACTCTTGCAGAAGACCTGGGTTCAGTTCCTGGCACCCACATGGCAACTCACAACGGTCCATAACTCCAATTCCAGGAGAATCCAATACCCTCCATGGGCATTGCATGACACTTACATATGTGCAGGCAATATACTCATCTATGTAAAATGAAAATAAATTAAAAATTAAAAAAGCTTTTCTGGGTCTGGAGAGGTACTCTTCTAGGATGACCTGAGTTCACTTCCCTCCCCACATCAAATGGTTCATAAATCCTATAACATTACCTTCAGGTAGATAAGATGCCCCTGGCTTCCATAGGTACCTGCAGTCACATGTACATACATACACTCAGACAGACAGACAGACACATAGTTAAAAATAATTTTTAAATCTGAAAAAAAGCTTTTCTGGCTACTCAAATTATCTTAAAACCCCCATTTCATCTGTGTTTAGCACCACTTGAGGGCACAATTAGTTGTTATCAGATTAGTTTTTGAGTGTCTGGTTTCTCTTTCAACGAGATTGTCTGGTTTTTGGTTTGGGCATTTTGTTTTTTGAGGGCTTGGAGCCATAATTTATGTCCCTGAATCTTCCATCTTGCCTAAAAGACTGTGGATCTAGGTTTTTAAAATAATTTCCTAATTGTACGTATTAGAGGTAGAAAAGCAGTTAGGCCATCCTGGACCAGGCATTGACCGTGTGCAACTCTAGCCCCAGTGACCCAACTTTATCTTATCTTCCGACCTCATCAATGACAAACCGGGAGTGAAACAATGCCCTCGTCCTATGACAGGATGCTAACTTGACTACTGTAACAATTAAGAGTCATGTGTTTAAGACATTTGTGCATAATCTGGACTGCTCGCAGAATCCACAGGTGTTGGGAACCAATGAAAAGGGATTTTACTGATCAGTCAGTGCTCAACTTTCCCCCACTCAAATCAAAAATTCTTTCAAGACCATTCTCGGCAAGCACAGGCTTGCTATGATTTAACAAGAGAGCTGCCAAACTCCTTTGGTCAATTCATTTCAGCAAATGTAAATTTCATGACCACTCTCCTTCTCTTTAGAATTGGTAGAGGATTATCCTAGCATTCACCACATCAGTGCTCATGGAGAAAAGAAGTGCTAACACACCCGGGGCTCCAGGAACAGCCAAACTGCTAGTGGAAGCAGGGCTGGAGCCAAGTCAGGCTCTGTGCGGATTGGAAGCTTCCTTAGAGAGGCTGTGCACCAGAAAGCTTAGAAGAGAATGTCCTGGCCACTCACTTTCTCAATCATTGTCACCCTTCATACTATGTGACTTTAAGCGCTGCCTGTTGGTAATCGCACGCAAGCACCATTATCCAATCATGAACTCTCCAACTCCTCCATGTAACTACTCTAAAAAAAAAACTAAGCCTGCTGGCTAATTGACAGTCTGAGCCCCTTGTATTACACAGGTGGACAGTGCTAAAATTACCAGCCAAAGACTACATATTTTCACTAAGTATCTATGATAAATATATATCATATGCCTATTACAACTACTCATTTATTGCTACATATATACACACTAAGCAGTACTTAATTCAAAACAATATTGGTGTATGTCCTTTGGAACTATTTTGTTAAAAGACAATGGTACCAAGCTGGGCATAGTGGTGCACACCTTCGATCCCAGCTCTTGGGAGGCAGAGGCAGGCAGATCTCTGTGAGTTCAAGGCTAGCCTAATCTACATAGTGAGTTCCAGGACAGCTGGAGCTACAGGGAGACGCTGTCTCAAACAGTCCAACAACAACATAAAGACAATGGTATTAATACTCAAAATACCACTAATCTAAAAATAAGCAGGTTTGTTTAATGTCTTTTAAAAATATTTTATTTGGGGGGCTGTAGAGATGGCTCAGCGGTTAAGAGTGCCAACTGCACTTGCAGAGGACCTGAGTTTGATTCCCAGCACCCACATGGCAGCTAAGTTAAACTAAGTTAAAGAACCATCTTTAACTCCAGTTCCAGGGGAATCCAACTCCCTCTTTTGACCTCTGCGGCATTGCATGACATGGGTGGACCAACCTACATGCAGACACTACATTCATATACATAAAAAATAATAAAAAGTAATAAAATGTATTTTTTATCATTTTATGTCTATGAGTGTATTTTCCTCATGTATGTGAGTGCACCTGTATTGTGCAATGCCCTCAGAGGTCAGAAGAGGGTGTCAGATCCCCCTGGAACTGAAGTTACAGTTGTTAGTCACCATTTGGGTGCTGTGATGAGAACCTGGATCCTCTGTAAGAGCAGCCAGTGCTCTTAACCACTGAGCCATCTCTCCAACTCCAGATTAATTCTTTAGAGGTTAGGGTGATGGTTTAGAGAATTGTCCCCCAAAGGCCCATGTGTTAAAGGCTTAGTTCCCAGCCTGTGGTTGACTCTTGGGAAACAGTAAATCCTTTAAGAAGTGGAACTTATTGAGAGGAAATTAGTCTGGGCTAGGATTCTGAAAAAGTACCTACTGGAGAACATTCACTGAAGAAGATATTGGCACCCAGCTCTTCCTCTCCTTTTTTCCTACTTCCTGGCTGCCATGATATGAACAGTCCTGCTCTACCACGAATGCTTGCCATGATACACCATGCCATACAAAGTCAAAGAAGCAGGGCGAAGGGACCACAGACTGAACCTCTGGAAGCAGGAGTCAAAGTAAACCTTTCCTCCTTTTAACTTGATTGTCTTGTGCATTGTGTCACGGTGATGGGAACTGACATAGTAAGATACTTGGCTAGGGACATGATTCAGTGTGAGGTTTCTAAGAAGGCTGAAAGTAGAAATATAAGCCTGTACATGTGGGGTACTCTTAAGAAGCCAGACTGGAGTAATGCTTGGGCAGGTATCAGCCACAAGTGGTGTACATGAAGTCTCCTGAGGGTCTTTACGTAAAGTGGGAGCAGGAGGCTGTGGAAAGAACAAATATTTCCAGATTCTGAGATATGTGGGTCGGGATCAGCTAAGCAGGCCGTTTAGCTGGATGGCCTTGGTCCTGTATCTATTAGCTCTTTGCGTTATTTACTCAGGAATGCTGTGGAGAACAGGCTGTGCATGGATCTTGGCGTATAGAAAGCACCAGGCCCACCTGACCATCCCACCTCTGCTGCCCCTTCCACTCCTCCGACGCTGTCTCACATCTCAAGCACAGAGAGGTGCATCTCGTTGAGAAACTGTGTTGGAGACAAGAGACCAAAGCTTTCCAGAATGGTTTTCTGCAGGCCCTCTTCCACAATCCCGGCCCAGACTCATGGTCCCCTTCCTGGCCTACCTCAAAGGCTCCATTTTCCAACCTTCCCTCCTTCCCTACCAACCATGACAGCCAGAATGATCCTTTTAAAGTCTAATTCAGAGTATACCACCCTGCTTCAAACCTCGAAACTTGAAACGGGAGCAGATGCTCCCCAAGACGTGCTCTGGGCTCTGCCCGCCCCTCACCACACTGCTTTAGGACTGAGTCTCAGCCTCACATGCTGTCTGGCTCTTGGGCACACTGAGTTCATTTCCTTTTCTAGGCCTTTGGTTATGCTCTGCCCTACTGTGCTGGATCATGCAGGGCCAACTTGGTTGACTGGGAACTGCATTTCCTGGAACTTCTTTTCCTGAGTGTCTCTCAGTTAGACTTAGCTGAAAAGGAACTGGGTGAGATTTGTTGAAGTCCGGAGCAGGGGTCGTTATCTTCTGAAGACTAACAGTGGCTCTCGGCCTGTCCTCATCTCTTCCTCCATACTTGGTTCATTCATCCACTGGCCTGTGGTCACCGGTGCTCCTGGGCCCTCCATCTGAGGTGCTTTATCTACAGAGGTAATACTTAGGCTGAAGCAGCTGCGTCCCATAAACCTTAACGTTCCCTACTGATGGGCGCTTCTGTTGGACCAATCAGTGGTTCTTTCTCCAGATTCCTCCCTGGTTTTCCCTTTGGGACTTTCACTTCCCAGCATCCTCCCTACTTCCTCCAACACATCCTGCATCCCATCATGTCTGTGGAGACTGTTTCCTAACTGATAGACCTGTGTATAATGCATTCTTTCCATGGCTGTTCCTACCTCATCATTCAGTCTCAGTCCGAATGTTGCTGCAGAGTTTTCTCCTCTCCTCATCCTCAACAAGATAACCCTCACCACAGACTACCAATTGCAGTAGCTTCTTTTTTTATATATAAATTGATTTTTATTTTTTTAACAAATCTAGGCCCGAGTTCCCGCCCATTCCCCCACCCCACCAGAGCTCATGCATTCTGCCAAACATGCTTTTCATCTCTTTCTCAGTCTTTCTCAATATTCTCCATGAGGAAGTTGACTGTTTTGAGCAGAAGTTCACTGTTTCAGTCAGTTCTTTAATGCAATCCTTTCTATTGTTGTTGTTGTTTCCAATATGCATTATGCCCAACGGCTTTGGACAAAAGCTTAGGGGGCCCTACACAAGAAATACTTACAACTAGGTAATTGGCACTTGCATCCACAGATGAGGGATACCGTTCATCTTTTGTTTTTCTGGGACTGTGTTACTTCACTCAGCATGATGTCCTCTAGCTCCAGCCATTTTCCTGCAAAGCTTATGATGTCGTCTTTCTTTACTGCTGCATAGAACTCCATTGTGTAGATGTACCACATTTTCTCTATCCACTCATCAGTTGAGGGGCATTTGGGTTGGTTCCAGCTCTTTGCTATTGTGAAGAGAGCTGAAATAAACATGGCCATGCATGTATCTCTGCGGTGGGGTGAGTCTTGGGGATACATGCCGAGGAGTGGTATGGCTGGGTTGGGTGGCAAGTTCATTCCAAGTCTTCCAAGGGTTGAACACTTAGGGTGTTTCTCAGCCATCTCTAATTCCTCACTTGTGAAGTCTCTGTTCAGCTCTTTGCTCCATCTATTGAGTGGGTCATTTGTTTTCTTTCTTCTTTGTTTTTTGAGTAGTTTATATATTCTGGAAATCAATGCTTTGTCAGATGTTTCTGCGGTGAAGGTTTCCTCCCACTCTGTGGGATTTCTCTTCACTTTCTTGATTGTTTCTTCTGATGTACAGAAGCTTTTGAGTTTAATGATGTCCCATTTGTCAATTGTTGACCTTAATTCTTG
>VZQC01013897.1:2039536-2056141 GCA_009823505.1 Rhizomys pruinosus
TTTTCTTTTTTTTTTTTTTTTTTTTGAAACAGGGTCTCCCTATAGCCACAGCTCTCCCGGAACTCACTCTGTAGACAGGCTGGCCTTGAACTCATAGAGATCTGCCTGCCTCTGCCTCCCGAGTGCTAGGATTAAAGGTGTGTGCCACCATGCCTGGCTTAAAGATAGTTCTTAGCCAGCATGTGGGTACTGGGAATTGAATCTGGGTCTTCTGCCAGAGCAGTTGGAGCTCTTAACCACTGAGCTCTCTCTCCAGCCCACAAATACATTTTTTAAAAAATAAAGAAAATAAATCTTATTAAAAAATAAGAACTGGCACGTGACACAGCTTTTTTTCATCCCAGTCGCTTCCCTCTGAGCTGGGCTGTTCCAGGTGGGACTGGAGGACCTCCTGGTTTTAAACCGTAGGACCACTGCTGAGGCTGCAGTCAGATGGAGGCATTCTCAGCCACCAGGGAACCTGGGCGCTCTGCTTTTCTTCTGCTTAGCCGCTCGCCTCCACACTGGGGAGAGGCTGGATGGATAGGTTCCTGGTGAAGGGGAACTTAGGGGACCTTATGGGAGAAGGAGAGGAGCCAACTACGGGGGGGGGTATAAAACAAACAAATAAATGAATAAAAAATAAGAACTGGGGGCTCAAGAGTTGGCTCAGTGGATAAGAGCACTGGCTGCTCTTGCAGAGGACCCAGGTCAGTTCCCACCAGGTACCCACATGGTGGCTAACAACTGTCCATATCTCCAGTTCCAGAGAAATCTGATGCCTCTCCATGGGCCCTGTACAACACTGGTGCATTTATATACATGCAGGCAATACACTCAAACACATAAAATAAAAATAATAAATAAAATGTTTTTTAAAAGAACTGGCACTTGCATCACATGTACATAGAACACACACACACACACATGCACGCACACACAAGCATACACACACACACACACTGAAATGAAGATATATTATAAATCCTAACCACTGTTGATCCTGTCAGCTTCACTCAGTGTGTTTACCAAGTGGTCATGTGTCACATGCTGATTTTCTGAAGAAAAAGTGAGACAATCACAAATGGTAGTGACTGACACATGCCCTCACTCAGCCCTTCACCTTCTACATGTTGGCTACTTACATGTGCACACTGAACCACACTTAAGACAGAGTGATAATTAACTATATTTATATAAATGACAGTGCTATCTTTTAAATTCACAAAATGTGTGCATATCTTTAAAGAATTCATGCTAGGAAATTCATAGCAAAGCTAAATTAGCAAAAGAACCAATCTGCATATGTGGGGTGCTTGTTCTAATTGTACCTAGCATGATATTCAATCTTTTTTTTATTATTCTTTATGTGTATGAATGTACTGTCTACATGCAGGTCTGTGCACCCATGTCGTGCAATGCCTCGGAGGTCAGAAGAGGGCATTGGATTCCCCTGTAACTGGAGTTAAAGACGGTTCTCAGCCACCATGTGGGTGCTAGGGATCGAACCCAGGTCCTCTGCAAGAGCAGTTGGCCCTCTTACCTGCTAGGCCATTGTTCTAGTTTGTCTTCCATTGCTGTGACAAAACACTCTGACCGACACCAACTTGGGGAGGAAAGGGTTTATTCAGCTTACATCTCCTGGGTCACAGTTCATCACTTAGGGAGCCCAAGGCAGGAACTCAGGGCAGGAGCTAAAGCACAAGCCATGGAGGAATGCTGTTCACTGGCTTGCTCCCCTGGCTCATGCCCAGCCTGCCTTCTTATACAGTACACAACAACCTGCCCAGGGTGGCACTATTCATTGTGGGCTGGGCCCTCCCACACTGCTCGACCATCAAGACAATACTCCACAGATGTGGCCACAGACCAATCCAATGGAGCCAATTCCCCAAATGAGGCTCCCTCAACCTAGGTGTGTCAAGTTGACACTAAAGCTATCCAGCACAGCCATCTCTCCAGCCTAGTATTCAATCTAAAAGCAAGCCTGCTGGCTATAATTTGTTCCACTTGTCTTTTATTACAAACAAATGCATTTATCATAATCATATAACCAATCTTCATGGACTAAAATTATCTTTTTAAATCTTTATGTGATATTTTCTTGCTTCCCAACCTGTAACATGTATAAATTTACAATTCCCAACTACAGAGACTCTGTCTACTTCCCCACTGCATCCCCAGTGCCTAGAGCAGGCCCTGACATTTAGGAAGCCCTTAATAATATGTATCTTTTAGCTGATTGGCATAGGCTTCACTCTAAACTTTCTTGCTGGGCTTTTCCAAATCAGTTTCAAATACTCTCATCACAGTTATTGACCTGTGCAATGGTTTCTACCTTGAATCTTGCTTTCATTTACCGGCTCTACTTTCTTAACCCATCTGTCTGGCTCCTGGCCACACATGACTCAAGTCCAACTTTTCCAAGACTTCATCCTAGAATGCTCCAGACCACAGTGAGGTCTCTGACTGTCCTATCCTAAAGTGCCTTAAAGTATTAAGACTTGTTTACTTAGGCCAGGCATGGTAGTGCATGTTTTTTATCCTAGCATTTGGGAGGCAGAGGCAAGAGGATCTCTTTGAGATCAAGTCCAGCCTGGTCTACATAGTTCCAGAACAGCTGAGGCTACATGGAGACACTGTCACAAAAACAAACAAAAAAGGGGGAAAGGTCCCAAGTTACACCTAACTATTTGCTTTCCCTGAAAGTTTGCTGTTAATTAAACTTTGGGACATTGAATTGGCTAAGGGAAATGACTGAAAAAGAAGCATCACTCTATTCATTTACTCCTAGCCTACAGTGNTGAGGCTACATGGAGACACTGTCACAAAAACAAAAACAAAAAGGGGAAAAGGTCCCCCCAAGTTACACCTAACTATTTGCTTTCCCTGAAAGTTTGCTGTTAATTAAACTTTGGGACATTGAATTGGCTAAGGGAAATGACTGAAAAAGAAGCATCACTCTATTCATTTACTCCTAGCCTACAGTGAAAAAAGACAAAAACTGTTCACAGCACTGAGGATACTTCGCTCAAGGTCCATCCCAGGTCATCTGTGTACTCAACCCAGGAATCCAGGACCCAAGCAAGCTCCGGCCAGTCAGAACTGCAGAGCCAGAGCCTGTCTCCAAACACAAGTCCAGCCAGGACCAGAGATGTCCGTGGTCAGGATTTATGGTCAGGCGCCACAAGACCATGGTCTTCCTCCAAGCCCAGGAGTCAAGCACCATGCTGGAGCTGAAGCGCCTTGTGGAAGGCATCCTGCAGCGCCTGCCCAAGCAGCAGAGGCTCTACAAGGTTGACCAGGTCCTGGAGGATGGAAAGATGCTGGGTGAATGTAGATTCAACATCCAGACAGCACAGGCTCAGGCTCCAGCCACAGTGGGCCTGGCCTTCGGGACAGACAGGCCCTCGAAGCCCTGTGCATTGAGCCCTTCTCCAGCCTCTGGGTCTTCAGAGTAGATGAAGGACTGCACTGTGCAGCCAGGGCCCAGACCCGTGCGACAGGCCCATTCCCCAGTGAAGGAGAAGACAGGGCTGCTGAGGTCACCTGCCCCGGAGGAGCTGAGTTGGATCCCTGGGAGCCACATGGAGGAAGAAGACACTGCCTCCTGCCAGGGCTCCTCTAACCACCGAAAGTGCTGTGCATGCCCCCTCCCAGCCCCCCAATGAATGAGTGTTTTTCCAAAAGAAGAAAAAAAGTTTGCTGTAAGCCAGGCGTGATGCCTCGTGCCTATAATCCCAGCAATTGGGAGGCAGAAACAGGAAGACCATAAGTTCAAGGCCAGCCCTCAGCGATTTATATCACTAAGACACACTGAACGAGATTTATATAGAGATAGAGATATATATATATATATTAACCTACCACTTATTTTTTCAGAGTTTGTAATTTTCATATATGTGTGGTGTGTGTATATATATGTGTTAAAATATGTGCTATAGTCCCCCTACCTGATATTTTTACAACATACACATTCATATTTAAAAAAAAAGTTTAAAGGCCGAGAGTGGTGGCACACACCTTTAATCCTAGCACTTGGGAGGCAGGCAGATCTCTGTGAGTTCAATGCCAGCCTGGTCTACAGAGTGAGCTCTAGGCAGGCTCCGGTCTAAAGGGAGATTCTGTCTCAAAAAATACCAATAATAAAAAAAAAAAAAAAAAAACCCACAAAAAACAAAACAAAACAAAAAGTTTTAAGAAAACGGATTAGCCACCAGAAGGAGCTCCTGTTCCTTTTTAAACAAGAAAAATCACAGCCTTGAGAAAATGACCATATCAAAGGAAAACAAGACAGAACTTCATTCGGCTCTTCATAAAGCTGACGTCATTGTCCATTAATTCCCCCTGACATTCCCATCATTACTATGAATTATCCCCACAAGCCCATATTTCTGCTTGTCCTAGAAGTATGAACTATTTCGGGTGCCTGTGGTTACATCTGTAAACTAGTTCCTATGTCATTCTTTATTTCTCTTAAATACTACTGCTGAGTCCTTAAAAAATAAAATATTTTTCTTTTTTTTAATTTTTATTTATTTTATTATATGTATGAATGTAGTGTCTGCATGTAGATCTGTGCACCCATGTTGTGCAATGCCGCGGAGGTCAGAAGAGGGTGTCAGATTCCCTGGAGCTGGAGTTAAAGATGGTTCTCAGCCACCATGTGGGTGCTGGGGATTGAACCCGGGTCCTCTGCAACAGCAGTCGGCGCTCTTAACCGCTAGGCCATCTCTCCAGCCCCCCCAAAAATAAAATATTTTTCAAAAAACACTAATAAGTTTTACTCTCTTTTAATACTTGAACTCTTATAGGGTAAAAAGATTTTTTCATTTTCTTTTTGTGCTATTTTTAGTGCTTCATTAACTTTTTAAAAAGCTGTAGATAGTATTTGTATTGAAGTTTTGTGCATTTCAAACAACATTTTTCAATCCAATTTAGACTCAGACCCACTTCCATGCCCCCTACCCCACCCTAGCTCATGCATTCTGCCATACATGTCTTGCATCTTTTTCTCAGTCTTTTTAAGGTTTTTCTATGCAGAGGTTTAGCATTTTGTGCAGAAATTTACTGTTTCAGTTAGTTATTTGACCCAGTCCTATTGCTGTTGTTGTTTCCTCCAATTTGTATTGGTCCAAAATATGCATATATATATATATATATATATATATATATATATATGTGACAGATATAGCAAAATTATGATGTCTGCAAATAAACTATAAGTTAATCCCAAAACATGTTTAAGAATTCACATTTTCCCCTTTAATTTTATATTTCTCTAAGATATGCATACATACCCTCCACCCATATACCCAAATTAGAAAGTCTGAAAATAAGTGGTAGGTTAATTCTAGAACCTATTAAGGGATTCACATTATAACAGCACAGTTGCTTTCAGATAAAAAGAAATATAACATTAATGTTGCTCAGTTTGCCTTACTACTAGGGATTTGGTGCTATCTGGAAACACCCTTCAATTCTCCTGTTAAATTTTATTTTTAATGCAACAGGGATTGGATAGAAAATAGGCTTTGTGGAAGCTAGCACAGTGGCATGTCCGTTGCCTTTCCTGGGGAGTTTGTCATTTATATTTATGATGTTGTTTCAAAACTGACAAGGTGACTCAAATCAAATCCATTTGCAGATCTTACTTTAGATGTGCTGCTGCAGATGCTTGCAAGTCACAAACCCACACCTTGGAAACTCCTAAATAAATGTCATGTCCCATGTACTAGTGTTCTCTGAGATCTTTAGTAATTGGTGTAAAATGAAAATCTGATTTTGTTTTCCTTTCTATTTTAACTGACTGAAAATTATTGTGTTTTTGTATAACCCAGAGATTTGTTGTCCATCTCTCATGGAAGTTAAAGTAACATGTATTCAGTTGAAAAAAAAAAAAAAGCTGCAGATAAGGAGAGTTCAGTCTGTAAAGTGCTGGCCTTGCAAGCATGAGGCCCCAGTTCCATCACAAGAACCTATATTTAAAAAAAAATAAAAAAGCTGGCCTTGGCTGGGAGTGGTGGCACACACCTTTAATCCCAGCACTTCGGAGGCAGACACAGGTAGATTACTGTGAGTTCAAGGCCAGCCTGGTCTATATAGTGAGTTCTAGGACATCTGGGACTACAGGGAGATCCTCTCTCAAAAAAGACAAACAAACAAACAAAAAAAAAACCAACAACAACAAAAACCAGGCTGGCCTTGGAAGAACAGGCAGGTTGGTAATAACAATCCTGGAGAATGGGAGATAGGGAGACTCCTGATGCTCACTGCTCAGCTACTCTAGCCTTCATGGTAAGGTTCAGGCCAGAGAGAGACCCTGTCTCCAAAACAAGGTGACCAGACCTAAGCAACTACACTGAAAGTGTGGTCTGACCTCCACATGCATGTATGAACATTGACACAGAAATATGAACACACCACCACACACAAAATAGCTGGGCTAGGGGTGTAGCTCAGTTGGAAGAAGGCTTGTTTAGCATGCATGAGGCCCTGGACCACATCCCCTGCACCACATAAACCAGACAAGGTGCATGCATGTGGTCTTAACACTCAGGAGTCTGAGGACAGTGGCTACATGAGACCAAGTCTCAAACAAACCAACAAACCATATTAGTGAGGTATAAGGGATAAATGACAAACTGCATACATTTAATGCTTATAATTTGATGAGTTTGAACATATTCATAAGCCATGATCAACATAGTCAACGTTCCAAAAAAAAAAAAAAAAAAAAGCCAGCATGGTGGTAGCAACACCTTTAATCCTAGCACTCGGAGGCAGAGGCAGGTGGATTCTTGTTGAGTTTCAAGGCCAGCCTGGTCTACGAGTGAGTTCCAGGACAGCTGGGCTACAGGGAGACCCTGATTCAAAAAGACCAAAAAAAAAAAAAAAAAAACCATAGTCAATGTAAACAGACATAGACATCACTTCCAACAACCTTCCTTGGGGCCCTCGTGTGTGTGTGTGTGTGTGTGTGTGTGTGTGTGTGTGTGTAAGAACAATTGACCTATCTACCTTTTAAATAGATTTTTAAAAATTGTGGGGTTTTTTTTTTTTTTTTGGCTTTTTTTGCGACAGGGTTTCCTATAGTCCCAGCTGGCCTGGAACTCACTCTATAGACCCGGCTGGCCTCGATATTACAGAGATCCACGTGCCTTAGCCTCCGAAGTTCTGGGGTTAAAGATGCCTGACTTTGCACAGATTGCTAATTAAGAGCATAGTGTAATATTACTACAGACAGGCAATGCTATGCAGCAGGGCTTTAGTGTGGTACATTTTAGTTGACTTTGAAAAGCCTTTAATGAGTATGTGACTCAGGAGGGAATCACTAGCTCCTCTGTAGGTCGCCTACTGCTCATTAGACCTGTGTTTAACCTCAAATGGGCAACAGGAACACAGTCTTGCCCTTATCCTTTGTCAGGGGAGGCCAGGTGAACAGGACACTGTTCCCTGTCTTGTTCTGAAGATCTGCTATGACTTCTAGATCAGGTTAGACCATGGATAACTATCAATGTGGCTGCACTGGGGAATTCCTGATTTTGTCTTACAGGAACCTAATGGGAAAATTCCCACTAAAGGATCTAAGATCTTCTCATATCGCTATATAAATTTTTCATCCCCTGGAGAATCTAACAGTCTGTACTTGTGTTTTTCTGACTTTTAAGCATGATCCCTACGGCTTCGTGTGCTTCTGCAGCACAGCTGTGGTTATCAACTTGATGGATCTGGGAAGAGGGAAACTCAGTTGAGAAATTTTCTCTATTGGATCAGCCTGAGGGTATAGCTGTAAGGTATTTGCTTGGTTGTTGAGAGATGTGGGAGGGCACAGCCCACTGTGAGCAGTGCCATCCCTGCCTATGTTGTGTAAGAAAGGAGGCTGCACACAGGCCAGAAGAGAAACCCAGCAAGTAGCATTTCTCTAAGGTCTGGGCTTCAGTTTCTGCCTCCAGGTTTCTGCCCTGGTTTCCTGCATTGGCTTCCCTCAGTGATGGACTGTCACGGAGGGAAGAGATTGTGGTAAAAGTCACAAATTCCTGCTGTTGTGAGTGCCAGATGGCCAGAAAGCTGGTGGCCTTCTGGCCAGCTCTAAGGTTGATGACCCCACAGCCAAACCTATGCCTGAGGCTGGTGACCTCGGGGCTACAAGATTGATAGTCTGGTTCCTGTGGCTGGAGGCCGTTCACCTTTGCAGTCACCCAGCTAATCAAGGGAACCACCCAAATGGTTGCACAAGGTGAAAAGCTAGCAGAGCAGGGCATGGTGGCACACACCTTTAATCCCAGCACTTGGGAGGCCAAGGCAGTGAGTTCAAAGCCAGCCTGGTCTACATAGAGAGCTTAAGGCCAGCTGGGACTAAAGCGAGACCCTGTCTCAAAAATACAAAAAAAAAAAAAAGCTGGTTGAAAGATTAATAGTTCCATGGTCTATCTCGAAATAATAGCCCAGAGCTCTCTGTCTCGTGCCAAAGCTTGTAGGGATTCTTTACTCATGCAGGACAAACAGTTATATAGCGCTGGCGCAGGAAGCCCTCACACTGCATGACGTCACCTCCTGCCAATGTCTGACCTCCAAGTCATCATGTGCTACCTCAGCTTGGACCCAGAAAGGGATCTGCAGGAGAACAGGTCAGTTCATGGCACCAAGCTCACCAGCTTGCACATTCGAAATACACCGAATCCAGGACTGCCATCCCACACAAGGTGAAATCAAACTTTTAGTCCCCAAGTTGGTTTTGGTCCTTGTTTTATCACAGCAACAGAGAGCAAAGCAGAACATGACCCCTTTCAGAAGACAAATTACAATAAGGGGAGAGAAAAGGCAACGTCTAATTCTTCTGTTCTATCTTTGCCCTTAAATCATGTTCGCCTGCTTAGGTTTTGATTTTTTTTTTTTTTTTTTTTTTTTTTTTTATGTGTACGAATGTACTGTCTGCATGCAAGTTTGTGCACCCGTGTCGTGCAATGCCGCGGAGGTCAGAAGAGGGTGTCGGATTCCCCCGGAACTGGAGTTCTCCTGGAATTGGAGTTTCAGACGGCTCTCGGCCGCCATGTGGGTGCTGGGGATCGAACCCGGGTCCTCTGCAAGAGCGTCGGCGCTCCTAACCGCTAGGCCATCTCTCCAGCCCGGTTTTGATTTTTTTGTTTGTTTTTGTTTGCCTTTTCCTTTGTGGTGGTGCTAAGGATGGGACCCATGGCCTTGTGTATGCTAGATAAGTGCTGTACCACTGAGCTATCCCAGCCCTAGATAACCATATTTAAAGGAGTACAGGAGCAACACTGTAAAATGACGGCCAAGATGCAACATTAGCTCCACATTAACAAAAGCTATGGTAGAGGAAACTGAAATGGGGCAGCATTTTGAATGAAATCTTAGTGAAACCTTAATGACAATAATCTCCTGTGTACTTTGGAAATGAGGACAGCACTATGTAGAAAGCCATGACCCTTGTCAGAGGCTCCTCAGCCAGAAAGAGGCAGGACCTTGATGACTTTCTAGTCTTGATTTCAGGCTCTTCTGGTACATCCGTTTCTAGGTTTCCTTCCAGTGTTAAAAGTGTAAACTAGGGGGCTGGAGAGATGGCCTACCAGTTAAGAGCGCCGACTGCTCTTGCAGAGGACCCAGGTTCGATCCCCAGCACCCACATGGCAGCTGACAACCGTCTATAACTCCAATTCCGGGAGAACTCCAGTTCCAGGGGAATCCGACACCCTCTTCTGACCGCCATGGCATTGCACGACACGGTGCACAGACCTGCATGCAGATAGTACATTCATATAAATAAATAAATAAATAAATAAATAAATAAATAAATAAATAATTTTTTAAAAGTGTAAACTAGAAGCTAAAGGATGTAACAAGGTAAGGGCTGTTGGTGCTTACTGAAAATTTTAAAATAACAAAGTGTATTATATGTACCTGTGCCTTCTAGAAGCCAGCACTAAGACAATCAACTATGTGAAAGGTTGGCTGGGAACCCTGTGCAAATGCAAACAGGAGGAGGCTGTTAGGAAGGTGCCACCTCAGAGAGGACCAGATCTGACCAACCCTTAGCCAGCCCAGCCAGGGGCTATGCTGTGGGCCACCGCCTGTCACCACAGTGCTAAGGAAACAAGGGGCGGAACAGGAGAATCAGGAAGATGCTTGAAAAAATAAAGTGGAGAAGCAATTGAAGAAGACGAGTAACAGTGACCTCTGGCCTCCACACATGCATGAGTACCACCAGCCCTCAACACACACACACACACACACACACACACACACACACAGAGTCAGCCCAACATGGAGTTCTTGATTAAAGACTCTATCAGAAGAAGACTCTACTAGAGACATTCTTGTTAGCTCCTGATTAAAGACTTTATCAGTTAGTCAGGGCTGGACAGAACTGAACAGACGCAGTCATCTTTCAGTTATTCAGTACTGGGGAGAAGCTGTAAGAGTGTGGCCTCGACTCCGCTTGAGGGCACTGGAAGCTCTCAGTCCATTGACTGACTTACAGCTGAACAGAAAGCTCTCCACTGAAGGGTGAGCTACACAACACCCTCCATGGCACACTGTGGAACTGAGGTGGCTCCAGAGTTCTCCAGTGTTCTAGAGTTAACGTCAGTAGCAAGTAAAGTGACCTACGCTCCTGCCCCACTAAATATGAGAGGACCATGATCTGGACTATTGTTCTAGCTTGCCTTCAATTGCCCTGATAAAACATTCTGATGGATACCAACTTGAGGAGGAAAGAGTTTATTTGTCTTACATCTCCTGTGCATCACTGAGGGGCCCAAGGTATGAGCTCAGGGCAGGAACCTAGAAGCAGGAGTGAAGCACAGGCCATGGAGGACACTGCTGACTGGCCTGCTCCCCTGGCCAGGCTCAGCCTGCTTCTTTTTTCTTTTTCTTTTTCTTTTTTTTTTTTTCTTCTTTTTGAGACAGGCTCTCCCTGTAGCCCCAGCTGGCCTGGAACTCACTCTGTAGACCAGGCTGGCCTTGAACTCACAGAGATCTGCCTGCCTCTGCTTCCCGAGTGCTGGGATTAAAGGCGTGCTCCGCCATGCCTGACTTTTAGCCTGATTTCTTATACAGTACAGAACAACCTGCCCAGGGCGCCGACAGCCACAGTGGGCTGCCCCCCACCCCCATCGCACAACAACCAAGACATGGCCACAGGCCAGTCCAATGGAGGAAATTCCCAAATTGAGGTTCCCCCAACCCAGGTGTGTCAAGATGACACTAGAGCTATCTAGCACAAATATCACACATATTTTACAAGTTGATTATCCTGCCACAAGGACTCTCTGTGGGGATGGAGAGATGGCTCAGTGACTAAGAGCACTGACTACTCTTGGAGAGGACCAGGCTTTGATTCCCAGTACCCACACTTTGACTATCAGCCATCTGTAACTCCAGCTCCAGGGAATCCAATGTCTTCCTCTGGCCTTTCTGGGCGTTGTATGCACACAGTGCACTTGGATACACGCAGGCAAAACACTCATACACATAAAACCAAAACTAAAAAATAGAAAATTAAAAAAATTCCCAACCTCGTATGACTCTAATCAAAGGCCCAAAACACGAGAAACACCTACCCAGAGGTAAAGAGAGCTACTTTCAGTCTTGTACCAGTAATTACCATATTTACAAAGAAAAAAACCCCAAGCTCCCCCTTCCTCTCTGTAATATAGGTGATTTTGGCAATTCTGCTTTCTCTTTATACATTTGTTTTCTTCTCCTGAGGAAGTTCAGGTTGTCTACTTCAAAAGGGAAGGCAAGAACAAACAACTGTGGACCGTGCTGTCTTGGTCCCAGCCTATACACAGTAGGCCAAAATTAATGCTTAATTCCCTAGAGACAACAAAGCCCGGGGGGGGGAATATATATATATATATATATATATATATATATGCCTTCAACAGTTTCTCCAGGTAATTAATATAGCAGCTAGCTTCAGTGGCCTAGTACAGGGTTTCACAATTAGCAGTATTAATATTGGGGTGGATAATTATTTGTGGTAGNCTGTTTCTGCTTCCCAATTGCTGGGATTATAGGCATGAGGCATCATGCCTGGCTTACAGCAAACTTTTTTTCTTCTTTTAGAAAAACATTCATTGGGGGACTGGAGGGGGGCATGCACGCGGTGGTTAGAGGAGCCCTGGCAGGAGGCAGTGTCTCCTTCCTCCATGTGAATCCCAGGGATCCAATTCAGCTCCTCCAGGCTCCGGGGCAGGTGGCTCAGCAGCCCTGTCTTCTCCTTCACTGGAGAATGGGCCTGTTGCATGGGTCTGGGCCCTGGCTGCACAGTGCAGTCCTTCATCTACTCTGAAGACCCAGAGGCTGGAGAAGGGCTCAATGCACAGGGCTTCGAGGGCCCGTCTGTCCCGAAGGCCAGGCCCACTGTGGCTGGAGCCTGGGCCTGTGCTGTCTGGATGTTGAATCTACATTCACCCAGCATCTTTCCATCCTCCAGGACCTGGTCAACCTTGTAGAGCCTCTGCTGCTTGGGCAGGCGCTGCAGGATGCCTTCCACAAGGCGCTTCAGCTCCAGCACGGTGCTTGACTCCTGGGCTTGGAGGAAGACCATGGTCTTGTGGCGCCTGACCATAAATCCTGACCACGGACATCTCAGGGTCCTGGCTGGACTTGTGTTTGGAGACAGGCTCTGGCTCTGCAGTTCTGGCTGGCCTGGAGCTTGCTTGGGTCCTGGATTCCTGGGTTGAGTACACAGATGACCTGGGATGGACCTTGAGCGAAGTATCCTCAGTGCTGTGAACAGTTTTTGTCTTTTTACACTGTAGGCTAGGAGTAAATGAATAGAGTGATGCTTCTTTTTCAGTCATTTCCCTTAGCCAATTCAATGTCCCAAAGTTTAATTAACAGCAAAATTTCAGGGAAAGCAAATAGTTAGGTGTAACTTGGGACCTTTCCCCCTTTTTTGTTTGTTTTTGTGACAGTGTCTCCATGTAGCCTCAGCTGTTCTGGAACTATGTAGACCAGGCTGGACTTGATCTCAAAGAGATCCTCTTGCCTCTGCCTCCCAAATGCTAGGATAAAAAACATGCACTACCATGCCTGGCCTAAGTCTTAATACTTTAAGGCACTTTAGGATAGGACAGTCAGAGACCTCACTGTGGTCTGGAGCATTCTAGGATGAAGTCTTGGAAAAGTTGGACTTGAGTCATGTGTGGCCAGGAGCCAGACAGATGGGTTAAGAAAGTAGAGCCGGTAAATGAAAGCAAGATTCAAGGTAGAAACCATTGCACAGGTCAATAACTGTGATGAGAGTATTTGAAACTGATTTGGAAAAGCCCAGCAAGAAAGCTTAGAGTGAAGCCTATGCCAATCAGCTAAAAGATACATATTATTAAGGGCTTCCTAAATGTCAGGGCCTGCTCTAGGCACTGGGGATGCAGTGGGGAAGTAGACAGAGTCTCTGTAGTTGGGAAATGTAAATTTATACATGTTACAGGTTGGGAAGCAAGAAAATATCACATAAAGATTTAAAAAGATAATTTCAGTCCATGAAGATTGGTTATATGATTATGATAAATGCATTTGTTTGTAATAAAAGACAAGTGGAACAAATTATAGCCAGCAGGCTTGCTTTTAGATTGAATAGTAGGCTGGAGAGATGGCTGTGCTGGATAGCTTTAGTGTCAACTTGACACACCTGGGTTGAGGGAGCCTCAATTGGGAAATTGGCTCCATTGGATTGGCTTGTGGCCACATCTGTGGAGTATTGTCTTGATGGTCGAGCAGTGTGGGAGGGCCCAGCCCACAATGAATAGTGCCACCCTGGGCAGGTTGTTGTGTACTGTATAAGAAGACAGGCTGGGCATGAGCCAGAGGAGCAGGCTAGTGAACAGCATTCCTCCATGGCTTGTGCTTTAGCTCCTGCCCTGAGTTCCTGCCTTGGGCTCCCTAAGTGATGAACTGTGACCCAGGAGATGTAAGCTGAATAAACCCTTTCCTCCCCAAGTTGGTGTCGGTCAGAGTGTTTTGTCACAGCAATGGAAGACAAACTAGAACAATGGCCTAGCAGGTAAGAGGGCCAACTGCTCTTGCAGAGGACCTGGGTTCGATCCCCAGCACCCACATGGTGGCTGAGAACCGTCTTTAACTCCAGTTCCAGGGGAATCCAATGCCCTCTTCTGACCTCCGAGGCATTGCACGACAGGGGTGCACAGACCTGCATGCAGACAGTACATTCATACACATAAAGAATAATAAAAAAAAAAGATTGACTACCATGCTAGGTACAATTAGAACAAGCACCCCACATATGCAGATTGGTTCTTTTGCTAATTTAGCTTTGCTATGAATTCTTTAAAGATATGCACACATTTTGTGAATTTAAAAGATAGCACTGTCATTTATGTAAATATAGTTAATTATCACTCTGTCTTAAGTGTGGTTCAGTGTGCACATGTAAGTAGCCAACGTGTAGATGGTGAAGGGCTGAGTGAGGGCATGTGTCAGTCACTACCATTTGTGGATGTCTCACTTTTTCTTCAGAAAATCAGCATGTGACACATGACCATTTGGTAAATGCACTGAGTGAAGCTGACAGGATCAACAGTGGTTAGGATTTATAGTATATCTTCATTTCAGTGTGTGTGTGTGTTCTATGTACATGTGATGCATTTTTGTACCTGTGCAAGTGCCAGTTCTTTTAAAAAACATTTTATTTATTATTTTTATTTTATGTGTTTGAGTGTATTGCCTACATGTATATAAATTCACCAATGTTGTACAGGGCCCATGGAGGTCAGAAGAGGCATCAGATTCCTCTGGAACTGGAAATATGGACAGTTGTTAGCCACCATGTGTGTGTCTGGTGGGAACTGACCTGTGTCCTCTGCAAGAGCAGCCAGTGCTCTTATCCACTGAGCCATGTCTTGAGCCCCCAGTTCTTATTTTATTTATTTATTTATTTATTTATTTATTTATTTATTTAATAACCCCCCACCCCCCGTAGCTGGCTCATCTCCTTCTCCCATAAGGTCCCCCAAGTTCCCCTTCACCAGGAACCTATTCATCCCGAGCGGCTAAGCAGAAGAAAAGCACAGCACCCAGGTTCCCTGGTGGCTGAGAATGTGTCCATCTGACTGCAGCCTCAGCAGTTGTCCTACAGTTTAAAACCAGGAGGTCCTCCCATCCTACCCGGAACTGCCCGGCTCAGAGGGAAGCGACTGGGATGGAAACAATGTGTATCACGTGCCAGTTCTAATTTTTTAATAAGATTTATTTTCTTTATTTTTTAAAAGATTTATTTGTGGGCTGGAGAGATGGCTCAGTGGTTAAGAGGGCCAACTGCTCTGGCAGAAGACCCAGATTTGATTCCCAGCACCCACATGCTGACTAGGAACTATCTTTAAGCCAGGCATGGTGGCACATACCTTTAATCCTAGCACTTGGGAGGCAGAGGCAGGCAGATCTCTATGAGTTCAAGGCCAGCCTGGTCTACAGAGTGAGTTCCAGGCCATCTGTGGCTATAGGGAGAACCTGTTTCAAAAAAAGGAAAAAGATCTATTTGTTTTCATTTTTTGTGTATGATTGTTTTGCCAGCGCGTATGTATATAGCATGTATGTACATACACCATATGCATGCAGTAGCCATTGAGGCCAGGAGGCAGTGTTGGACCCCCTGGTGTTAGGCTCAGTCTGCCACACTCACGTAAGAAAGATGGGGGGGGCACAGACAGTTGTAGATATAAGTTTAATCGAGGGTTAGTTACAAGCAAGTAGAAAAGAAGCCACAACAACCAACAACCGAGACAAAATAGATAAAGCAGACGACGTGTCGGGCCGAGCACACTCCCATGGGACTGGAGGGCAGCGGCCCCGAGACCCAATTTCCCTTAGCTTTTATTCCCAGTTCGGGTTTTCATCATGGTCATGGTGACTCCTCCTCTGATTGATGGGATCTTGGTTACAGATCAATCGGTTTTTTTATTATATGTATCCACCTGCTCTGGACTCTTTGTTCTATTATTTTATCTGATCTGGACCTTCCATTCTCATAAAGCATTTATCTGTATGCTTTTTGGCAGAAGGTAAATCACTCTACTAATAAGGGATTGATTTATCTATGCCATGCTTTTGTTTGTCCCTTTTTTTAAAACTCTGAGGTGAGCTCTAGGCCAAGATGGAGCTGACCAAGCTAAAATGGAGTCAGCTTGGTCCTCACATTTCCCCCTTTTAGTAGTTTATAGAGACAAACCTTTAGTCTCTGTGCTGGATAGCTTTAGTGTCAACTTGACACACCTGGGTTGAGGGAGCCTCAGTTGAGGAATTGGCTCCATTGGATTGGCCTGTGGCCACATCTGTGGAGTATTGTCTTGATGGCCAAGCAGTGTGGGAGGGCCCAGTCCACAAGAGTGGTGCCACCCTGGGCAGGTCGTTGTGTACTGTATAAGAAGGCAGGCTGGGCATGAGCCAGGGGAGCAAGCCAGTGAACAGCATTCCTCCATGGCCTGTGCTTCAGCTCCTGCCTCCAGGTTCCTGCCCTGAGTTCTTGCCTTGGGCTCCCTGAGTGATGAACTGTGACCCAGGAGATGTAAGCTGAATAAACCCTTTCCTCCCCAAGTTGGTGTTGGTCAGAGTGTTTTGTCACAGCAATGGAAGACAAACTAG
>VZQC01013897.1:2058227-2102778 GCA_009823505.1 Rhizomys pruinosus
AACAGAATTGGTACCGTTGCGGGTTTGCTGTGCGACTGACCCTGTGTTTTGGGAGGTGTGGGGGCCATTTGGTTCGCGGCGGGCAGATCCATTGAATGCCTAACGATCGTTGCTTGGAGCTTGAGAGCAGTTTTGCTGAGGAGATTGTATGTAGAGAGTGCTTGTCTGGCTGTCGAGTCCTAAGTTTCAAAGCGAGATCACAGATGCATCAGGACCATGTAATCTGTGGTGTTAGGCTCAATAAATCTGGCTGGCGATCTAGCTTAAAATACAGAGCAGTCTCAGAACCTGAAGGAAATCTTTGTTTGTTTATTGAGACAATTCGATGCTGGGGCTGAAAAATCAGACTGTAAGTTAACAAGAGACCAGCATCACATGTAGTCAATCGTCTTTGGGAGGAATTGTCTTCAAGTTGGGTCTTTAGTTTCACAAGAAGCTCATACCAGCCAAGAATGGCCTGAGCCTCCATCTGGAGGGCAGACAGACAGCATGGAGGCTGTAACGTGTAAGAGTCTCCTATAAGTGGACTGTTGAAATTTGAGGGGGATCACAGAGAGCATCCAAGGCTTGACACTGTGAGAAGTCAAGAAAGACCATTGTGCGTGCCCCTCGGTTGCTGTGAAGACCCAGGATTGCAGCGGTCATGGAGAGAAGCTAAGGATTTGCACCAGGAGAGGCCAGAAGGGACTGGTGCGGCTGCTAGCTCAGTTTCAGTGGTCGACCCCAGCTTTTTCGGCTGCCCGGCCGTGGGATGACAACGGCAGCGGTGTGTGGTGAGTCGGGGATCCGCTGGGCCTGCACGTGGCTGTGTGTGCCACGGACCGATTGGGAGGGGCTGCTGCGGCCTTGGCCCGATTGTGAGTGAATCCAGGGTGCCAGCTTGGCTCTTGCTGGAACTTAAGGGTTTTGTTGTGAGAGTGCCGATTCTCAGCTTTGATCAGCAGTATCCCGGTTCTTTGGATTTACAGCAACCCACAGTTAGAGGACTTTTAAATAGACTGAACTTTTAAGTGTTTTTTTTTTTTTTTTTTTTTTTTTTTTTTTTTTAAGGTTGTACTGTCTTGGTTGTGATTAATGTAAACATCTTACCTCCCTGGGGGATACGCTGCGGGAGTGGTGGTTTAGTAGGTGATGTGTTTTGTGTGTGACAGTTGCAAGGGGTCAATTGAGTGCTGGTAGTCTCCTAGTCGTCACGCCCACCTTGGTTGAGGGACCCTCAATTGGGGTTGGCTCCATTGGTTCGCGTCTGTGGCCCGTCTTGTGGAGTTTAGTCCTTGATGGCCAGCAGCATGTGGGAGGGCCCAGCTCACTATGTGTGGTGCCACCTGGGCAGGTTGTGGTGTACTGTATAAGAGGCAGGCTGGGCATGAGACGGGGCGACCCAGTGAGCAGCATTCCTCCATGGCCGTGCTTCAGCTCCTGACCTCCATGGTGTCTGCCTTAGTTCCTGCCTTGGGCCTCCCTGAGTGATGAACTGGGACCCAGGAGCGGTAAGCTGAATAAACCTTTTCCTCCCCAGTTGGTGTCGGTCAGAATGCTTTGTCAAGGCTACTTTCCTAGCCTCTTGGTCTGCCATCCTATTCCCAACAGCCTCTGGGGAATGTCCTTTTTGATGTCCTGGGCAGTGGATTATAGCTACTATGGTTGGCAACCAGATGGCTGCCAATAAGTCCAATATTTCTTGTTTATTTTTAATAGTCTTTCCCTCAGCTGTGAGGAGGCCTCTTTCCTGGTGTATTGCCCCATGCACATGGGCTGTGGCAAAGGCATAGCGGCTGTCAGTGTAGATGTTAGCTGCCTTTCCTGCCCTGAGTCGAAGGGCTTCAGTGAGTGCGATAAGTTCTGCCCTTTGTGCTGAAGTGCCTGGGGGCAATGCCCTTGTCCACAATGTCCTAGTCCCATCCACTACTGCTGCCCCTGCGTGCCTGATGCCATTTTGCATGAAGCTGCTCCCATCTGTATACATAATAATGTCAGGATTCAGTAGAGGGATGTCAGTGAAGTCCTGTCTCAGTCCTTGGAGATGGCTCAGTATCTCTGAACAGTCATGGGGCTCGTGGTCCAGGTCTGGTGTTGGCAGCAGGGAAGCTGGGTTAAGGGCTGCACTTGGGGCAAATCTTACCCTCAGTTGGTCCAAAAGTAGAGACTGATAGTGAGTCAGTCAAGCGTTGGACATCCATCTGTCCGCGGGGCTCTTCAAAACCCCCTCAATGGCATGTGGGGTGGTAATGGTCAGGGGCTGGCCCAAAGTCAACTTGTCTGCATCCTTAGTCAGTAGGGCTGCTGCTGCTATGATCGTTAAGCACTTAGGCCATCCAGAGGCCACTGGGTCTAATTTCTTGGAGAGGTGGCTACTGGTCTCTTCCAGGGCCCCAACGTCTGGGTCAGGACTCCTTCAGCCACTCCATTTGCCTCATCCACATACAGCTGAAATGGCTTACCCAAGTCCGGTAGCGCCAAGGCCGGGGCCTCCAGAAGCACCCTCTTGATGTCTTTGAAGGCCGCTTCTTGATCTTTTGTCCAGTTGAAGTTTCCTTCCAGCCCCCTTGTGGCCTCATACAAGGGCTTAGCCTTCTCTGTGAATCCTGGAATCCAGAGCCTGCAAAACCCAGCTGAACCTAAAAATTCCCTGACTTCACGCCGAGTAGTCAGGGTGGGAATATTTAGAATAGTCTGTTTGTGGGCTTGGGAGAGAGCACATTGCCCCCCTTTTAGTATGTAGCCCAAATATTGGACCTCTGTTTCACAGACCTGGGCTTTCTTGGCTGACACATGATATCCCAGTCCAGATAATAGCTTTAAGAATTTTATAGTGCCTCTCCAGCAGGCTTCATTGTCCTCTGCAGCTAACAGTAAATCATCCACATCCCAGCCTTGGTTGTGTGGGACAGGGAGGTGTTTTCTTACCGTTGCCGGGGTTCCACTCCCGTCTCACTCCTGGATGAGCAGCACCCACACCTCTCTGCATCCTTAAGCTCTCTCATGGTTTCTCAGTGGTTGCAAGTAGGATTTTGGCTAGGTGTCTGGTTTGTCTTTCATCAGGAGAGTCTCGATTGTTGAATGTTCTCATGGCTATTTCCATGAGCTCTGACAGATATTCCCTCTCAAATCCTTTGATCTTTTGGATCTTTTTCTCTGATATCTGGTGCTGCCTGACTTACAAAAGCTACATTTATAGCTCTCTGATTTTCAGTAGCCGTAGGATCTATTGGAGTGTAAGTACGGTATGCATCCAACAGCCTTTCTAGATAAACGGCAGGAGATTCATTCACTTCCTGCTGGACCTGCCCTACCTTAGATAAATTTGTGGGCTGTCTATCTGCATCCTGGAGACCCCCATCAGAATCTGGCTGTAGACCCAGAGCGACTCCCTACCTGCTGCCGAGTTAGGATCCCACTGTGGTCTGGTCATGGGGAAAGCAGGGGTGGTAGTATCAGGATCTTCTCTGGGTCGGCCGTCTTCTGCAGGTATTGCCTTCCTGGTCAGGCACAAGATTCTTTCCCTTTCCTCAGTAGTGAATAGGACCTGTAAAAGTTGCTGAATATCCTTCTAGGTGGGCTGGTGTGTGGAAAAGATTGAATCCAACAACTCTATCAGGGCCTGGGGTTTCTCAGAGAAGGAGGGGGTCTGTATTTTCCAATTGTATAAATCAGAAGAAGTAAAGGGGGTGTACACTAAAAAGGGCTGTTCCTGCCCTGGTAACGGAGGGGCAACAACTCAAAGGGAAAATATCTCTGGTGTAATCTCTTTTCCTGACCTAGTGTGGTGGGGAGAGAGTACCGGCAGGGAAGTGTCTGCCACCATTGGGGCTTCCCCTGTGGAGTCGGGTGCAGGGGGAGCCTTCGGATTCCTGGTCAGATCAGGGTCAGGAGCCATAAGATTGTATGGGGGTGGGAGGCTTTCCTCCTGGCCGGGAGAGATTCTGCTTCTTTAATCCTGCCTTTGTCTGGGCAAGGAGAATCTGTTTCTTAGAAAGTGGGGGAAGGTGAGGTTTTAACCAGTCTGGAGGCTGACTAACCAGAGACTGCCATGCATAAATGTATGCCTCCTGGTCTGGATGGCTGGGTTCCCCCAAAATCACAGCAAATACCAATTCCATAGTACATTTGTCAAAAGAGCCTTCTGAAGGCCATCCGACCTTAAAAGCAGGCCATTTTAATTCACAAAATATGCATAGTTTCCCAGCAGTGATGGTTCCCATCCCTACAGCGGCCTTTTTGAATTACTTAAAGTGATTAAGCATCAAAGAAAGGGAAGACGTTTTGGGATATGAAGAGGTAGATTGTCCCATGTTAGATTCGAAATACAAAAGAACGGAAACAAAGCCAGTAACGAGGAGAAAACACAAAATCCACAAATCACACAAATATGGTAAGGATACGGAAAGCACAGAAGATATTCAGACGGCAGGGGCTGTCTGCCATAACCAGAGCTGTGACCAGAATCAAAGGGCTGGGCCCACTGCCCATGCCCCGAAACTGAATACCAAGCTGTTCCTAGGTCTGGTTCAAGACTAATTTCTGATTCCTCTCCTGGAGAGTTGGAGCGTCCTCCTTCTCTCATGCCCAGTGGAAGTAGTCGCGTCCGACCTTCCTCTAGGGCAACAACCCTGGTGCCACTAAAACTTAAGACCAAAACTAGCTTAACCTCAGTACCTTTTAAAGCGCTTTGTTCTCCAAGGCTGGCCGGCATTCTGCGAAGTGGGAGAAGCCCACCAGGGCGGAGGTGGCAGATCTCAGTGGGACCTCCAAGAATGTTAGGCTCAGTTTGCCACACTCACATAAGAAAGATGCGCAGACGACGCGTCGGGCCAAGGACACTCCCATGGGACTGGAGGGCAGCCGCCCCGAGACCCAATTTCCCTTAGCTTTTATTCCCAGTTGGGGGTTTTCATCATGGTCATGGTGACTCCTCCTCTGATTGATAGGATCTTGGTTACAGATCAATCGGTTTTTTTATTATATGTATCCACATGCTCTGGACTCTTTATTCTATTATTTTATTTGATCTGGACCTTTTGTTCTCATAAAGCATTTATCTGTATGCTTTTTGGCAGAAGTTAAATCGCTCTACTAATAAGGGATTGATTTATCTATGCCATGCCTTTGTCCCTTTTTTAAAAACTCTGAGGTGAGCTCTAGGCCAAGATGGAGCTGACCAAGTTAAAATGGAGTCAGCTTGGTCCTCACACTGGAACTGGAGTTAGGAATCGTTGTTAAGTGTTGTGAGGTGTTGGCAACTGAACCAATGTGTTCTGCAAGAACAGCAGGTTCTCTTAATCTCTGAGCCATCTCTCTAGCCCCAAGTTCTTAATTTTTAAAAACCAATAATGTAAGCTCAAAATATTTTCATTTCATTCATCTTCAGGTGCACATGCTCCATTTTAGAAGCTACTGCAATTGGTAGTGTGTGGTGAGGGTTATTTTGTTGAGGATGAGGAGAGGAGAAAACTCTGCAGCAACATTCGGACTGAGACTGAATGATGAGGTAGGAACAGCCATGTAGAGAAGAATGCATTACACACAGGTCTATCAGTTAGGAAACAGTCTCCACAGACATGATGGGATGCAGGATGTGTTGGAGGAAGTAGGGAGGATGCTGGGAAGTGAAAGTCCCAAAGGGAAAACCAGGGAGGAATCTGGAGAAAGAATCATTGATTGGTTCAACAGAAGCGCCCGTCAAGTAGGGAACGTTAAGGTTTATGGGACGCAGCTGCTTCAGCCTAAGTATTACCTCTGTAGATAAAGCACCTCAGATGGAGGGCCCAGGAGCACCAGTGACCACAGGTCAGTGGATGAATGAACCAAGTATGGAGGAAGAGATGAGGACAGGCCGAGAGCCACTGTTAGTCTTCAGAAGATAACGACCACTGCTCCGGACTTCAACAAATCTCACCCAGTTCCTTTTCAGCTAAGTCTAACTGAGAGATGCTCAGGTAAAGAGGTTCCAGGAAGTGCAGTTTCCAGTCAACCAAGTTGGCCCTGCATGATCCAGCACAGTAGGGTGCAGCATAGACAAAGGCCTAGAAAAGGAAATGAACTCAGTGTGCCCAAGAGCCAGACAGCATGTGAGGCTGAGACTCGGTCCTGAAGCAGTGTGGTGAGGGGCAGGCAGAGCCCAGAGCATGTCTTGGGGAGCGTCTGCTCCCGTTTCAAGTTTCGAGGTTTGAAGCAGGGTGGTAGGGAAGGAGGGAAGGTTGGAAAATGGAGCCTTTGAGGTAGGCCAGGAAGGGGACCATGAGTCTGGGCCAGGATTATGGAAGAGTGCCTGCAGAAAACCATTCTGGAAAGCTTTGGTCTCCTGTCTTCAATGCAGTTTCTCAACTAGATGCACCTCTCTGTGCTTGAGATGTGAGACAGCGTCGGAGGAGTGGAAGGGGCAGCAGAGGTGGGATGGTCAGGTGGGCCTGGTGCTTTCTATGCGCCAAGATCCATGCACAGCCTGTTCTCCACAGCATTCCTGAGTGAGTAAGTAATGCAGAGAGATAATAGATACGGAACCAAGGCCATCCAGCTAAACGGCCTGCTTAGCTGATCCCGACCCACAGATCTCAGAATCTGGAAATCTTTGTTCTTTCCACAGCCTCCTGCTCCCTCTTTACGTAAAGACCCTCAGGAGACTTCATGTACACCACTTGTGGCTGATACCTGCCCAAGTGTTACTCCAGTCTGGCTTCTTAAGAGTACCCCACATGTACAGGCTTATATTTCTACTTTCAGCCTTCTTAGAAACCTCACACTGAATCATGTCCCTAGCCAAGTATCTTACTATGTCAGTTCCCATCACCATGACACAATGCACAAGACAATCAAGTTAAAAGGAGGAAAGGTTTACTTTGACTCCTGCTTCCAGAGGTTCAGTCTGTGGTCTCTTCGCCCTGCTTCTTTGACCTTGTATGGCATGGTGTATCATGGCAAGCATTCGTGGTAGAGCAGGACTGTTCATATCATGGCAGCCAGGAAGCAGGAAAAAAGGAGAGGAAGAGCTGGGTGCCAATATCTTCTTCAAGTGAATGTCCTCCAGTAGGTACTTTTTCAGAATCCTAGCCCAGACTAATTTCCTCTCAATAAGTTCCACTTCTTAAAGGATTTACTGTTTCCCAAGAGTCAACCACAGGCTGGGAACTAAGCCTTTAACACATGGGCCTTTGGGGGACAATTCTCTAAACCATCACCCTAACCTCTAAAGAATTAGTCTGGAGTTGGAGAGATGGCTCAGTGGTTAAGAGCACTGGCTGCTCTTACAGAGGACCCAGGTTCCCATCCCAACACCCACGTGGTGACTAACAACTGTAACTTCAGTTCCAGGGGGGGATCTGACACCCTCTTCTGACCTCTGAGGGCATTGCACAATACAGGTGCACTCACATACATGAGGACAATACACTCATACACATAAAATAATAAATACATTTTATTATTTTATTATTATTATTTTTTTATGTGTATGAATGTACTGTCTGCATGTAGTTTGGTGCACCCGTGTCATGCAGTACCTTGGAAGTCAAAAGAGGGAGTCGGATTCCCCTGGAACTGGAGTTAAAGATGGTTCTTAACTGCCATGTGGCTGCTGGGAATCAAACCCAAGTCGTCTGCAAGAGCAGTCAGCACTCTTAACGACTGAGCCATCTCTACAGCCCCCTCAATAAAATATTTTTTTTTTGTCTTTTCGAGACAGGGTCTCCCTGTAGCCCCAGCTGTCCTGGAACTCACTCTGTAGACCAGGCTGGCCTTGAACTCACAAAGATCCACCTGTCTCTGCCTCCCAAGTGCTAGGATTAAAGGCGTGCACCACCACACCCAGCCAATAAGATATTTTTAAAAGACATTAAACAAACATGCTTGTTTTTGATTAATGGTATTTTTTAAATTTATTTATGTACATATATATTTTTTAATCAAATCTAGACCCATGTCCCCCCCATCCCCCCCACCCCACCAGAGCTCATGCATTCTGCCAAACATGATTTTCATCTCTTTCTCAGTCTTTCTCAATATTCTTCATATGGAAGTTGACTGTTTTGAGCAGAAGTTCACTGTTTCAGTCAGTTCTTTGATGCAGTCCTTTCTGTTGTTGTTGTTGTTGTTGTTGTTGTTGTTGTTGTTTCCAATATGCATCACTCCCAACTGCTTGGACAAAAGCTCAAGGGGCCATGCACAAGAAATACTTACAACTAGGTAATTGGCACTAGCATCCACAGATGAGGGATACCATTCGTCGTTTGTTTTTCTGGGACTGTGTTACTTCACTCAGCATGATGTCCTCTAGCTCCAGCCATTTTCCTGCAAAGCTCATGATGTCGTCTTTCTTTACTGCTGCATAGAACTCCATTGTGTAGATGTACCACATTTTCTCTATCCACTCATCAGTTGAGGGGCATTTGGGTTGGTTCCAGCTCCTTGCTATTGTGAAGAGAGCTGAAATAAACATGGCCGTGCATGTATCTCTGCGGTGGGGTGAGTCTTGAGGGTACATGCCCAGGAGTGGTATGGCTGGGTCGGGTGGCAAGTTCATTCCAAGTCTTCCAAGGGTTCTCCACACTGCTTTCCATAGTGGCTGTACGAGTTTACATTCCCACCAGCAGTGGATGAGTGTTCCCCTTTCCCCACAACCTCTCCAGCACTTGGTATCATTTGTTTTCTTGATCCTAGCCAGTCTTATTGGAGTAAGATGATATCTTAAAGTGGTTTTCATTTGCATTTCCTTAATGATTAGTGATGTTGAACAGTTCTTGAGGTGTTTCTCAGACATCTCTAATTCCTCACTTGTGAAGTCTCTGTTCAGTTCTTTGCTCCATCTATTGAGTGGGTCATTTGTTTTCTTTTTTCTTTGTTTTTTGAGTAGTTTATATATTCTGGAAATCAATGCTTTGTCAGATGTATCTGCAGTGAAGGTTTCCTCCCACTCTGTGGGATTTCTCTTCACTTCCTTGATTGTTTCTTTTGATGTACAGAAGCTTTTGAGTTTAATGAGGTCCCATTTGTCAATTGTCAACCTTAATTCTTGCGCAGCTGCTGTCTGATTTAGGAAGTCTTTTCCTACGCCTATGTCTTGTAGTGTGCTGCCAACTTTTTCTTCTATTGCCGTCTGAGTTTTGGGTTTCACGTTGAGGTCTTTGATCTATCTGGAGTTGACTTTGTACAGGGCGAGAGGTAGGGGTGTAATTTCATTCTTCCACAAGTGGTGATCCAGTTTTGCCAACACCACTTGCTAGATTAGTGGTATTTTGAGTATTGATGCCATTGTCTTTATGTTGTTGTTGGTCTGTTTGAGACAGGGTCTCCCTGTAGCTCCAGCTGTCCTGGAACTCACTATGTAGATCAGGCTAGCCTTGAACTCACAGAGATCTGCCTGCCTCTGCCTCCCAAGTGCTGGGATCAAAGGTGTGCACCACTATGCCCAGCTTGGTACCATTGTCTTTTAACAAAATAGTTCCAAAGGATATACACCAATATTGTTTTGAATTAAGTACTGCTTAGTGTGTATATATGTAGCAATAAATGAGTAGTTGTAATAGGCATATGATATATATTTATCATAGATACTTAGTGAAAATATGTAGTCTTTGGCTGGTAATTTTAGCACTGTCCACCTGTGTAATACAAGGGGCTCAGACTGTCAATTAGCCAGCAGGCTTAGTTTTTTTTTTAGAGTAGTTACATGGAGGAGTTGGAGAGTTCATGATTGGATAATGGTGCTTGCGTGCGATTACCAACAGGCAGCGCTTAAAGTCACACAGTATGAAGGGTGACAATGATTGAGAAAGTGAGTGGCCAGGACATTCTCTTCTAAGCTTTCTGGTGCACAGCCTCTCTAAGGAAGCTTCCAATCCGCACAGAGCCTGACTTGGCTCCAGCCCTGCTTCCACTAGCAGTTTGGCTGTTCCTGGAGCCCCGGGTGTGTTAGCTCTTCTTTTCTCCATGAGCACTGATGTGGTGAATGCTAGGATAATCCTCTACCAATTCTAAAGAGAAGGAGAGTGGTCATGAAATTTACATTTGCTGAAATGAATTGACCAAAGGAGTTTGGCAGCTCTCTTGTTAAATCATAACGAGCCTGTGCTTGCCGAGAATGGTCTTGAAAGAATTTTTGATTTGAGTGGGGGAAAGTTGAGCACTGACTGATCAGTAAAATCCCTTTTCATTGGTTCCAGATGCCTGTGGCTTCTGCGAGCAGTCCAGAATATGCACAAATGTCTTAAACACGTGACTCTTAATTGTTACAGTAGTCAAGTTAGCATCCTGTCATAGGACAAGGGCATTGTTTCACTCCCGGTTTGTCATCAATGAGGTCGGAAGATAAGATAAAGGTGGGTCACTGGGGTTAGAGTTGCACACGGTCAATGCCTGGTCCAGGATGGCCTAACTGCTTTTCTACCTCTAACACGTACAATTAGGAAATTATTTTTAAAATCTAGATCCACAGTCTTTTAGGCAAGATGGAAGATTCAGGGACATAAATTATGACTCCAGCCCTCAAAAAACAAAATCCCCAAACCAAAAACCAGATGATCTCATTGAAAGAGAAAGCAGACACTCAAAAACTAATCTGATAACAACTAATTGTGCCCTCAAATGGGGGTTTTAAGATAATTTGAGTAGCCAAAAAGCTTTTTTTCAGATTTAAAAATTTTTAACTATATGTCTGTCTGTCTGTCTGTCTGAGTGTATGTATGTACATGTGACTGCAGGTACCTATGGAAGCCAGGGGCATCTTATCTACCTGAAGGTAATGTTATAGGATTTATGAGCCATTTGATGTGGGGAGGGCAGTGAACTGGGTCATCTAGAAGAGTACCTCTCCAGACCCAGAAAAGCTTTTTTTTTTTTTAATTTATTTTCATTTTACATGGATGAGTATATTGCCTGCACATATGTGTCATGCAATGCCCATGGAGGGTATTGGATTCCCCTGGAATTGGAGTTATGGATGGTTGTGAGTTGCCATGTGGGTGCCAGAAATTGAACCCAGGTCTTCTTCAAGAGTTGAACCCAGGTCTTCTGCAAGAGCAGCCAGTGCTCTCAACTGCAGAGCCATCTCTCCAGCAAGACCCCAACCCCAGAAAAGCTTTTTTTTTTTTATGTGTACGAATGTACTTTTTGAGTGTAGGTCTGCGCACCCGTGTCATGCAATGCCGCGGAGGTCAGAAGAGGGTCTCGGATTCCCCTGGAACTGGAGTTCTCCTGGAATTGGAGTTACAGACGGTTCTTAACCGCCATGTGGGTGCTGGGGATCGAACCCGGGTCCTCTGCAAGAGCGGTCAGTGCTCTTAACCGCTAGGCCATCTCTCCAGCCCCCTTTTTTTGTCTTTTTGAGACAGGGTCTCCCTGTAGCCCCAGCTGGCCTGGAACTCATTCTGTAGACCAAGCTGACCTTGAACTCACACAGATCTGCCTGCCTCTGCCTCTGCCTCTGCCTCTGCCTCCTGAGTGCTAGGATTAACGGCGTGCACCACCATGCCCAGCAGCTTTTTAAAAAAATCACTTTTTTTCAGTGTTCAGGATCAAATTCAGGGCTTTGTACATACAAGGCAAGTGTTCTCCCATGGAACTATATCTGCACCCCCCACCCCCCCGGAAGGTTTTTATTTAAGAGGCAGGACTTGAAATGAGCCTTGAAGACAGGATCAAATAGAAGAGGAAGCCACATGGTCTCAAAAGCCATAGAGAAGGTTCCTAAAGCTGTGGTGATCTCTAGGGGTGGGACCCTAGAAACCACCAGCACAGATCCCTTAGACCACTACAAGAGATGATTCAAATGCTATGCTATGGCTGAGAGCCATAGCGTAGCCTGGAGAGGTCCAGCAAGCTCCAAATCGCTTGGCTCACCAGCATGCAGACAGGCCTGGGGTTTGGGAACATGTGACTCAGAACTCTCTAGAGGCTGCGGGGCATGGTTGAGGAAGTCCATGCAGCTGTTGTGTGTGGGATGTACTTGTGTGGATCCTTTCCCAGATGAGTTATTCTCAAGACTGCTCATGAGCTTGATGGAATTTAATTGGCTGAGTAGAACAAGGATAAACTATTGCCTCTACCAATTCTTAATATTTGGATTTAGAAATTAACTTTCCCCCTTAGTTATACTTTCATAATAATGCTTTAAATGTTCTAGTCAAGTGAATTAGTCTATAGTAAAGGCTATTTCCCACTGAAAGTATTTCAGCACAATTTTTAAAAGCCATTTAAACACAAAGAGCTTGTTGGTAAAGTGGTTTCTTATGCAGTCTTCTTTTGATGAGGATGTTGGGGTTTTTTAGCTTTTTCAACTTTTTTTTTTTTATCTGATTTTCCTTTCTTTTGCTTTTTCTCTTGGCCGTTCTGCAGGAAGTAAAGGAGAAAAGGCGATGTTTTTGAATCTTGTAGTTTTCCTCCCCCTGGTCCAATGCCTCCTGACTGTGCTCTTCATCTACAAAGCTGACTTAAGTCGCTGTTTACCTGGAAGGCGCTCCTTTGGATTCTCTATTTTTCTCACGCCCAGGACAAAGCTATAGCTTTCTATCTGGCTTTCTTTAGTCTATTTCCTAGCTTATTACCCTGTTTACCCGAACCTCCTTCACCACCCTCCTCTGCCCACAGCAGCCCTCTGAGGCTGATATTGCCATATACCACTTTTTACGTGAGAGGGACATGAGGCCAGGAGATGGACAGCTGGAATGAGACTGAGCCAGTAGTCAGACTCTGGAACCCAAGGTCTCTACCACCTGCTCCATGGTCCTCTTCAAACACAACTCCTTAGTGTGTCACACAGGCTTCCCCACACTTTGGCCTGAGCTGCTTTCCCTTCTGGACTCCTTCACCCTTTCCACCTCACTGGGCACAGCCAGCTCCTTCATGATTCTGTAGTGTCCATAGTGTATTTACCTTCCTGATAAAGCAAACCACTTATCCTTCAAGATTCAAATCAAAGTCACCCATCACAAGAAGTCTTCCTTGGTACCTTCTTTCTTCTCTACTTCTGGCAAAGTTAATGACTATTTCCCTTGCAATCTTCAAGATTCTTATATACTTAGTGTGTATTAATAAGTCACTAATTTTATATATCGCTAAAGACCATCTGTTATGGGGCACTGTGAATTCTCTTGCTGGATGAATGCCACTGGCTTAAAAGGAGTGGGCAGAGGGCCAACTTGGTATGACTGTGCTTGAATGCTTGGGCTTGTAGAAGTCTGCAGAGTTTGGCTAAGACTCTGCCCTTAAATGTGCATGGAATGTAAACACAGGAATCGTTAGACATATTATAGCTGAAACCCAATGTCACTATGTTCCCAGTTTACTTTTACAGCTAGGCCTACTGAACCTTGGATTCTGTTTTTCTCCTAAAGCCTTCCTTACATCTAGCATGTATACATTGTGTAGCTTTCTGTAATTGTCCTGGGGTAACCTCTGCAAGCTGTGAGAGATATAAAAGCTTAAGATTTAGAGATAAAACTTTGTCAGCTTTCCTTCGAGTTGATTGTCCTTCTTCAGAGTGGTGGTCCCGGTCTCAGAACCTAGAGTTCCACACATGTTATAGAAGGAGATTATATCTTATTACTTTTTTTTTTTTTGGTCTTTTTTTGAGTCAGGGTCTCTCTGTAGCCCCATCTAGCCTGTTACTCTCTATGTAGACCAGGCTGGCCTTGAAGTCACAGAGATCCAACTACCTCTGCCTCCCTCTGGATATATGTTAGTACTTTAAAATCTTCAGTGTCTTAATCTTTAATACAATTCAAAATCATGGAAAATGTATCCTCAATGGACTGCATAGGTTCTTTGTCTTCCCCAGATAATTGCTAAAGGAAATGAAGTCGCAGCTTGCACCCACCTTTTTCTCCCACTGTTTCAGCAGTTTCTTTACATCTGCTGACTTCGGATTTAGACATGCTTGATCCCCGTTCTTCATTGTAGCACTGCCAAAGAAATATCAGTGAGATTTCTTTTCCCCTCAATAACAATAACTTACTGTTTTTATAGAAATAATGAGAGTGAGCATGGATTTACTGACACGGAAAAATGTTCATATTATCGTGTTCATCATAAAGTAAGTCACAAAACTGTAGGGTAGGTTCTCCTTGTCTATAGGGATATGTCCGTTTTTCTAAAAATTTCAGATGGCACAAAACCCTACATATCCTGTTTTTATATAGGCACATATGTACATATGATAAAGTCTAATTTGTAAATTAAGCACAGGAAGATATTAATAACAAATAACACTAAAGCAAAGCAATTGTAATCATGTATAATAAATTATTTAAAACTCATGAACTAGCTGGGTGTGGTGGTGCACATCTTTAGTCCCAGCAGTTGGAAGGTGTTCTGGATAGCTTTAGTGTCAACTTGACACACCTGGGCTGAAGGAGCCTCAATTGGGGGAATTTCCTCCATTGGACTGGCCTGTGGCCATGTCTGTAGGGTATTTTCTTGATTTTTGAGACATATGGGGGTGGAGAGAACCCACTGTGGGCAGTGCCACCCTGGGCAGGTTATTCTGTATTGTATAAGAAAGTAGTCTGAGCATGGGCCCGGGGAGCAAGCCAGTAAGCAGCATTCCTCCAAGGCCTGTGCTTCAGCTCCTGCCTCCAGGTTCCTGCACTGAGTTCCTACCTTGGGATCTCTCACTGATGAACTGTGACCTGGGAGATGTAGGCTAGATAAACCCTTTCCTCCCCAAGTTGGTATTGGTGAGAGTGCTTTGTTACAGCAATCAAAGGCAAATTAGAACAGGAGAGGCAGGCGGATCTCTGTGAGACTGAGGCCAACCTGGTCTCTATAGCAAGTTACAGGCCAGCTGAGACTCCTGGGAGACTGTGCCTCAAAAAGACCACCCCCCCAAATAAAAACAAACAAAAACAAAACAAAACTCATGAACTATTTATTTCTGGACTATTCCATTTAGTAATGTGGACTATGGTTGACTATATGTAATTGAAATGTAGGAATTCATAGAGCATCTCTACTGTATGTAATATATGACTTTGTTGACTTTACTGTTGTGTGTTTTGGTACCCATAAATAGGTACAAACATACAAATTAGATGGAAGAGCCGCAGTATGCCACGAGGTGTGGTAGCACATGCCTTTAGTCCCAGTATTCAAGAGGTAGAGGCAGGTAGATCTCTGTGAGATTGGAGCCTGATCTATATTGTGAGTTCCAGGCCAACAAAACCCTAAACCAAGAACCAAAATTAACAAAAAATATGACCATATACCAAGGAATTAAGAATAGAATTATAAGTGATTTTTATCTTCTTTTCTTTAGATATCTGCCTTAAACATTTTCTAGGAGTCTACTTTCAACACTGTTTAAATATGCTTAATGTTTTTTATTTTTGTTCTTTTTTGAGACAGGGTCTCCCTGCAGCCCCAGCTGTCCTGGAACTCACTCTATAGACCAGGCTGCCAAATATGTTTTTTTAAACTCCAATCATAATTAGACTTTAAAAAGTAATTTGGTCAGATGTGGTAGTGCACACCTTCAATCCTAGCACTCAGGAGGTAGAGGCAGGTGGATCTCTGTGAGTTCAAGGCCAGCCTGGTCTACATAGGTGAGTTCCAGGTCAGCTGGCACTACAGGGAGACCCTTTCTCAAAAAACAAAAAGTAAATAATATGCTATCTTTTGGCTTCAGTCTCTACTAAAAATTTCTTCTTTGTTTTTAGGAGAAGAAAAGAAAGGAGCAGACAGATTCATAGAGGGACTAATTGCCTGAATTTCAGTGTCTGTGTGAGCAAGTAGTCTAAGGGTAATGTTCCATTAAATTCAGTATGGCACATGTATGTTGAATGCTTTTACTTACATGATTTCAATTTTGTTACAAGCAGGGCTTGGGACAATTTTCTTCAGGTCTTTTAAGGAATCTTGGTGGATCCTTCTTTGGGTGGTGCTGATGCAGGAACATCGCTGATTCCTTATTATTGCGGTTCCTATGGGAGAGATAATACATGTGTTTTGATCAAGGTATCACTTGACAAGGTCCATCAAAATGATACATTTGACTGGGTCATTACTGCTATGATCGAGTGTAAGTCATCACTACTGAGTTTCAAAGTAGGCCTTCTTTTCATCTTGTAGTAAAAAAGCTAAAGTTAAGAACAAAATCATTCAGCTTTTAGGTGGCAGGGGAAGAATTTCAGCTTAGGTCATTCTGAGTCCATCCTGAGCTCCAAACTACTTTACTTCATAACTTTAGGGGAAAAAGAAACTTTCACTGTAGTTAACAAATCCAGATTACACGTAAAGTTCACCTGTGCTCTGTGGACCAGACTCTTAAGCAATTGGCCGATCCATTTATCACTTGACTTTAGTGGCATGGAGTTGGTGCAGGTCTGGACAGAAACTCTACTTATAATAACCAACCACCACTTCCCTCATTCTTTTTTCTCCTTGATGTTTTGATTTTTGAAATTTTTTAAAAATATCTTATCTTCATCCTTTGATTCTTACATTGAGTCAACATTTTTTCATTTATTTATTTAGTGTTAACTATGTCATATATTGATCTACAAAATTTCCACTTTATGGGCTGGAGAGATGGCCCAGTGGTTAGAAGCACTGACTGCTCTTGCAGAGGACCCGGGTTTGATTCCCAGCACCCATATGGCAGTTAAGAACCGTCTTTGACTCCAGTTTCAGGGGAAACCGCTGCAAAAACAAAACAAATAAAAACAAAACAAAATTTCCACTTTACAGTTGTAGAAACTGATTTCTGAAAGCATTTTATTTTTTCTGTTCTTTCTTTATTTTTATTTTTTGGTCTTTTTGAGACAGGGTCTCCCTGTAGCCCCAGCTGGTTTGGAACTCACTATGTAGACCAGGTTGGCCTTGACCTAGAAATGTTATTTTTCCGTTCTTTTTTTTTTTTGTATGCTAATTTTTATTGAGCACATTTTATACAACATTTCTTAATCAAATTTAGACTCATTCCCCCATCCATGCCCCCCTCACCCCCCCCACCAGAGCCCATGGATTCTGCCATGCATGTTAAGTCCTGTCTTGCATCTTTTTCTCAGTATTTTTTTTTCCTTTGGATGCAGAAGTTTGCTGTTTTGGTCAGTTCTTTGAACAAGTTTTTCTCTCTTTTTTGTTCCCTTTAATTTTATATTACTCAAAAATATGCATATTTACACTCCACACCTAAATCAGAATTACAAAGTCTGAAAATAAAACTATAGGTTAATTCAAAACACATTTAGAGATTCACATTTTAACAGTAAAGTTGCACGCAGGTAAAAAGAAATATAACTTTACATTCTAAATTAGATGTATGTTTTAATGTAATTTTTTGAAGGTTCTATAAGAAAAGACCAAAAAAAAAAAAGAATTTAATGTAAATTTTCAGAATTTTAAATTTTGACTTATGTGTGGAGTGTATATATGCATATTTTGTAATAATATAAAATAAAAATGTATTGATAGCTTTATAGAATAATTTCAGAATAATCCCTGAGTTATTGAAATATCATAATAATGTATAGTTTACATTGTAAACTGATTGTGAAATGTTATTTTTCCAAAGTAACAAAAGTAATTAGTAAAACGGTCAGGGGCAGCCTCTCTGATTTCTGGATCCTCAATTGTTTAATCACAGATATTTACCAATAAACAGTATCAGGGGATGAAATGACGTCGGAGACAGCCTTCCACCAGTGCTGGGCACTGCATATCCCTCACTACAAACTACTTTTTTTACGTAAAATATGCAGAAACTCCTTTAAATCGAGAGAGGGTTTCTCATTACTAAATGCTCAAATATATATATTGACACCCTTTTAGAAAATTGTCTCCCTAGACTGAGAAGACATATTTGACTTGGCAGCAACAGTATGACCTTTGGATAATTGCTCAGCTTGTGACACCTAAATACTTTTATGAATGTCTGGCATTACTTCCTAATGCATATGAAATGTTCACCTTTCTTTTAGGAACCAAAAAGTCTTTTATACTGATTCACATTTGTGAATTTACTAACCTAATATAACTTAAAACCCCTTATTACCTTGAAGTCCACACAGATCCAGGAAGATGATGCCCAAGAGGAAAAGAATGCCAGGGTTCTTCATAGCAGACAGAGATTTATTAACTCACTCCTGTAGTGGATCGGACTTGAAGTCTGAGATTGTCTTTAGAGAACATATCCTTAGGAAACATATTTATTTAGGAAATCCGTTTTTTCTTCTAGTTTCTGATTGGTTGGTCTCCTAACTAACCCAGATAAACCTGATTGTGCTGGGGGAAGTCCCGCTCTCAGATCCAAGGGAATTCCTGCATATTTTTATTCCATTTCACATAAATGGGCAGTTTATAGTAAGAGGCATGAAACCAGCACCCTGAGTGGTGAATGTGGAATCTATTTAATGATTAGAAAATATTAATGTTATGCAATGAGGCTTGGAGATGTGGTTTACACATAGAAAATATCAAAGTCCAGGGAAGTAATCCCTTTATTTTTGTTCTTTTGTACATGATATGGCCACATTATTCTTTTCTTAGATTGTCTGACAGCTGAAAGCATCTTAGTTTACTCAGGGAGTAGATTATTTTCTACTAGTTGTAAGTTCGGTTTGTCTCACTGTTGTTACAGTTTACTATTATTTTAGATTGTTAGTTCACTTTATGGTTCAGTTGCATATCGGAAACCAAATTAACAGTGGTTGAGACAGAAACTTATTTTTTCCTGACAGAGCTAGAGGGACCAGTTTGCATATGGCAGCTCTTCTCTACTCTGTCTACTGCTTTCCTGCCATTTCCGTTGCTGCCTTCTTGTGCAAGGTAGCCTCTTGTGCAGGGTAAAGCTGTCATACCCAGTTTCCAAGCATAGGAGAATAGAAGGACAGAAAAAGGGCTTGCCAGTCTTTTTTAGACTGATCCTAGAAAATGTACTTATTGCTTTCCATGACCTCCCATGCAGCAGAACTTGCATGGCCACTTCTAGCTGAAGTTCAGAGCTATGATCTCTGTTCTGGTTAGTCAATTAAAGACTCAAGGTTCCATTACCACACACTAAGATTTCTCCATTACCACACACCAGCATTTCTCCACAAGGATAGCTGATCTGAGGCAGGAATCCCTCTGTGAGCCAATGGCCTCTGTTGGCTATGGCTGTCCTTACTCTCTCCTGGTCTCCACTTTATTATTTAGCAGCCTGCTCATCAAGCCTCACCGGTAGGAAAGCTTATATTTGAAAGCAGACTTTTGGGTTTGGGATTCACTTGTTCCTGTCTTTCAAGGGTTTTGAGTTGCAACTCTAGTTAAGTCATTTATTTGTGCTTTTTCTTTTCTTTTCTTAAAATTTATTTATTTTTATGTGTATGAATGTACTATCTGCATGTAGGTTGGTGCACTCATGTTGTGCAGTGCTGCAGATGTCAGAAGAGGGTGTCAGATTCCCCTGGAACTGCAATCAAAGACTGTTCTTAGCCACCATGTGGGTCCTGGGTCCTCTGCAGGAGCAGTTGGTGCTCTTAACCACTGAACTATCTCTCCAGCCCCCCCCCCTTTTTTGGTCTTTTTGAGACTAGGTCTCCCTTTAGTTCCAGCTGGACTAGAGCCCATTTTGTCAATCAGGCTGGCCTTGAACTCACAGAGATCCACCTGCCTCTGACTCCCCAGTCCTGGGATTAAAGGTGTGCACCACCACACCTGTTTTTTTTTTTTTTCTTTTCTTCTTTCTTTTTCTTTTATGTGATGGCACTTAGGGCTATAAATTCCTTCTTAGGACTGCTTTGAAGGTGTGCCCCAAAATTTTGTTTTGTTGTAGTGTCCTTTTTGTTTAATTCCAGGAATAGTTTATTTCTTTCTTAATTTCTCCTTGACCCATTCATTGTTCAGGAATGTTTGGTTTAATCTCCATGAATTTGTGTAGTTACTAGGGCTTCTCTTGGTATTGATATTAAGTTTTTTTTTATTGCATTGTGGTCGGAAGAATCATGAAATGTATTTCAAATTTTTTGTATTATTCTGTGCCCCAGTATGTTGTCAGTTTTGGGGAAGGGTCCATGGGGTGCTGGATAGAAAGTATATTCTTTGGTGCTTGGGTGGCATATCAGTAGATATCTGTTTAGGTCAATTTGGTGTATTAAGTGTTCAGTTCAGATGTCTTTTTTTTCCGTTCTGTTAGTGGACACAGTGGGGTATGAAATCTCCTACTAAACTAGTAGCTGTTGGATTAATATGTGCCTTGAAAGCCCTGTGAATTTGTTATGACTTCAGTGGCACCAGAGTTTCGAGGGTGTGATAAATTCATGTTGTGAATATCTTTGTGGTTAAATTGTTCGTTTGATAAGAATGAAGTGGCCATCTTATCACGCTTCTGATTAGTTTTTATTTGAACTCTACTTTTCGATATTAGAATAGTCAACTACCTTCCAGGACAGCCTGAGCTTACAGAGAGACAATGTCGCAAAAAGACCCAAAAAAAAAAAAAAAAAAAAAGAATAGCAACTCCTGTTTGTCTCTTAGTGCCATTTACTTGGAATATTTTTTCCCATCCTTTCACTTTAAGAGAGTACCTGTCCTTGAAGGCGAGATGGGTTTCTTGTACACAAGAAAAAGATGGATTTTTTGTTTGTTTCTTAATCCATTCTACTAGTCTATGCCTCTTGATTGGACATTAAAGATCTCTACAATGACAATTTAAATCTTTGAAGAAGGAGATTGAGGAAGACACCAGAAGATGGAAGGACCTCCCATGCTCATGGATAGGAAGAATTAATATAGTAAAAATGACTATCCTACCCAAATATATAGATTCAATGCAATCCCAATCAAAAGCCTCATGACTTTTTTCACAGAATTAGAAAAAAATCCTAAAATTCATATGGATGAACAAAAGACCCCAAAGAGTCAAAACAACCCCAAGCAAAAAGAGTAATGCAAGGGGAATTACTATACCAGATTTCAATCTCTACTACAAAGCTATAGTCATAAAAATAGCACGGTACTGGCCCAAAAATAGACACATAGAGCAATGGACTAAGAAGACCCAAACTTGAGTACAGACAATTTCAGCCACTTGATATTTGTTGTTTGTTTCTTTCTTTGTTTGCCACTTGATATTTGACAAAGGAGCAAAAAACACTCAATGGAGGAAAGGTAGCATCTTCAGCAAATGGTGCTGGCAAAGCTGGATCACCTCCTGGAGAAGAGTGAAATTAAGCCCCTACATTTCACTTTATACAAAAGTCAATTCTAGATGGATTAAAGATCTCAATGTGAAACCTGAAACTCTGAAAATGTTAGAAGAAAACATTGGCAGCAACCTACAAGCCATGGGTGTAGGAAAAGACTTTCAAAATCAGACACCAGTTGCACAGGAATTAAGGTCAACAATCAACAAGTGGTACTTCATTAAACTCAAAAGCTTCTTCTGTATAGCAAAAGAAACAAAGAAGTGAAGAAAAAAACCCAGATTGTGAGGAAATCTTCACCAGTGACACATCTGACAGAGGTTTAACATCTAGAGTATACAAATTACTAAAAAAAAAAACAAGACAACAAATGACCCAATCAAAAGATGGGCTAAAGATCTGAACAGAGACTTCTCAAGGGAAGAAGTAAAGATGGCCGAGAAACATCTTAAAAAGGGTTCAACATTGTCAATAATTAAGGAAATGCAAATTAAAATCACTTTAAGATTTTATCTTACACTGGTAAGATTGGTTATGATCAAGAAAACAAACAACACCAAATGCTGGAGAGGGTGTGGAGAAAGAGAAAGGGGAATGTTCTTTCGCTGCTGATGGGATTGCCAACTTGTGCAACCCCTATGGAAAGCAGTGTGGAGAAATCTTCAAAAACTAAAAATGAACCTAAAATTTTACCTAATTATACCACTCCTAGGTATATGCCTAAAGGATTCATCCTATAAGGGAGATACATTCACAACCATGTTTATTGCTGCTCTTTTCATAATAGCAAAGAGCTGGAAGCAGCCCAGCTATCCCTCAATTGATGAGTGGATACTGAAGATGTGGTACATTTATACAATGGAGTTCTATGAAGCAGTGAAGGATGACATCATGAAATTTGTAGACAAATAGACAGAACTGGAAGCTCTTATGCTAAGTGAGGTAATCCAGTCTCAGAAAAACAAATGATATATGTAATCCCTCATTTGTAGTTCCTAACACCAAATCCTTATATGTAAGTCAAAGTGGTCAGTAAAGATATCACATTAACCATTATCACTATAGATATAGCTTGAAGCATATGTCTCTATTTTCCTCAGTTATAAGATTTATGAGAAAGAACAAATCTCTTTTTGAAAGTACATTAAAATATATATCATCTTGTTCTGTAAGTTAGGAATGTGAATTTATACTTTTTACCTGTATACAAACAAGCCTGCCATTAAACTGAGAATCCCTAAATATGTTTTGCAATTAACCTATAGTTTAATTTCAGACTTTGTAAATTTGGTATATATAAAGACTGTAAAAAAAAAAAAAAAAGCTAAGAGTAGAATCATGAACATCAAAGGCTGGGATCCATGCTCCCAAAGCACAGAGTTGAAGTGTTGGTTAGAGTACTGGAGTGCAAGAAGGCTGTGACATGCTTCAAGTATAAAATGCATTGTTTTGTGAGCTTGTTTAAAGCATAAAGTACAGGCTTTTGGTTGTGAATGTGATGCTACTGAAGTAATGGTGTACTGAATAAGGATATGGTGGTTTTTCTTTTTCTTTTCTTTTCTTTTGTCATTTTGAGACAAGGTCTCCCTGTAGCCCCAGCTGTCCTGGAACTCACTTTGTAGACCAGGCTGGCCTTGAACTCACAGTGATCCACCTGCCTCTGCCTCCTGAGTGCTGGGATTAAAGGCGTGTGCCACCATGCCTGGCTGTATATGGTGTTTTTATAAAGAGGCATACATAAAGCAAGGTTATATGGGGATGGCTTTATACAGTGGAAGCAAGAAGAAATTATTGATAGAAGCTGCAGAGTTTTAGTTACACAGAGTGAGTAAACCCTGAGAATCTAATGTAGAACATGGTAGTGTATGCTTGAATCATTCTAGGAGGGTTGATTTTAAATGTTTTCACCAAAAAGAAAGAAAATGGTAACAAGGTTACATAGTGATTGATTGATTGATTGATTGATTGATTGATGAAGATTTTGTGACTGGGTACCTCAGAGCTTACCTCTGTAATTCTTTGAGGAACAATGGTCTGTCTGATATTTGATAGTATAATGTTTAGGGAAACTTTGGAACTCATGATTAGCATAAATGACAACTATGTGTCTATGTTTTAATGTTATTGTTTGATTTATAAGCATATTCAATAAAACTTGCTTTAAAAAAAAAGAAAATTTTAAATCTTTGAAGAAGGAGATTGAGGAAGACACCAGAAGATGGAAGGACCTGCCATGCTCTTGGATTGGAAGATTTAACATAGTGAAAATGACCATCCTACCCAAACTAATATCCAGATTCAATGCAATCCCAATCAAAATCCCCATGACATTCTTCACAGAATTAGAAAAAAATTAAAAAAGAAAGAAAGCAGTCATGGCACTCCCAGCCCCAAACATGCATAGGAGGCAGGAGGCAAATGGACACAGTGAAACTAACTGTGAAACTGAGGCAGATGGGCCATCTTAAGCTCAAATGCTGTTTTGTTATTGCGCAGGAAAAGCAGAACAAAGAACTCAAATCAGGAAATCTCCAACTTTATTTATTACACAAAAGCCTAAAATACTAGAAAGTCTGCAATGAGATTTATTCATTCATTTATTGTTGTTGTTGGTGTGTGTGTATCTGTGGAGACCAGAGGTCAATATCAGGTGTCTTCCTCGGTATTTCTCTACCTTTATTTCCTCTCTCTCTCTCTCTCTCTCTCTCTCTCTCTCTCTCTCTCTCTCTGTTGTGCATTCATGTATATGGGTTGTTCCTATAAGTGTGGTGGTACATGCCTGACATCTGAGCACTTGGGATGCGGAGGCGGGAGGATCAGAAGTTTTAGAGGATAGGACTCCTATATTAAGCTCCACCCACCCAGGGCTCAGGTACCATTGTGGAAGAGGGGGCTGAAAGATTCTAAGAGCCAAGGAGGAGGTGCATAACTATGTGGAAATAAGAATCCTACAGGCTTCTGGGCCCTCGCTCATATGAGCCTACAGTAATGGTGTCAGTATGTACAAGACCTGCGCAAACTCAAGCAGACAAAAACCCAGCGCAGAACTGTGGGAATGGGTAGCAGGCCCCAGTCTTAGCTGAAGAACTATTGGGAACGGTGCTGGACAGCTTTAGTGTCAACTTGACACACCTGGGTTGAAGGAGCCTCAACTGGAGAATTTCCTCCCTATGGCCTGTGGCCATATCTTGGGGTAGTCTTTTAATTGTTGAGTGATGTGAGGATGCCCAGCCCACTGTGGGGAGTGCCACACTGGGCAGGTTGTCCTGTACTATATAAGAAAGCAGGCTGAGCATAGGCCAGGAAACAAGCCAGTAAGCAGCATTCCTCCATGGCCTGTGCTTCAGCTTCTGCCTCCAGGTTCCTGCCCTGAGTTCCTATCTTTGGCTCCCTCAGTGATGAACTGTGATCCAGATGATGTGATCTGAATAAACCATTTCTTCCACAAGTTGATATTGGTCACAGTGTTTTGTCACAGTGGACGAACTGTACCGAGGGACACCTAGAGACACTAACTTGACTTGACAGGTCTTAACACAAATGACAGAATGCATAAATTTCAGTGGGGGGGGGTGGCTGGGCTATGGGAGGGAGCCAATGAGGAAGGAGGTATAAAGATGATTAGATGTTCTGTATGAAATACACAATAAAAATTTACAAAAAAAAAAAAAAAGGTTGAGCGGCAGAGATGACTCATTGGATAAGACTGCTTGCTGTGAAAGCAAGAGGAGCCGAGTTCAAATTCCTGGCGCCCACATATTAACATGGCTGCCTATGTCTGTAGATCACATTGTGGGGTAAAAACAAATGGAGTCCAGGAGCTTGCTGGTCAGCTAGCCTGGCCGAAATGGTGAGCTCCAAGTTTAGCCAGAGAACCTGTCTCAAAATGGAAGATGGAGAGTGATGGAGGGAGACGTCTGATGTCTACACGAGCTTGCATGAGTACGCCCATCAGCATACTGTACTCATGCACCATACGCATCACACACACACACACACACACACACACACACAGGCAAAGAAGTTCAAGGTCATCCTCTGCTACATGGTGGATTTGAGGCTGGTCAGCCTAAGATATCTGGGACCCTAACTGAAAGGAAAAAATCTTCTGAAATAATGCCTGAAATTTGACAGCTTTTATTTAGAAAGGAAGAAAACACTTCTGTCCCTGAGATCATTCTGAATGACTTAATGGAATTGGCAGAAATAAGATGATTGGGTCTGATTTTATGTCACCCACAAGAGTGTTTAAGAAAAAAAAATCCTGTGGCTATCACAATTTTACCCAAATCTTTATTCCTAAAGCCAGTCATCTCTAATATATCTAATGTAGTTTGCATAAAATACAGCAGTTGTGGCTGCCTTTTCCAAATGTTTCCCTAAATGTCTCTGACACTAACAGTGTGACTATGAAATACAAGAAGTTATATACATATGTCTCTATTCTAAGGAGTATAAAGAGGCCTATATTTTCCTCAATAGTACTAAACAGTCAGTAGTGAATAATTTACAAATTAAATAGTTATGCCGGGCGTGGTGTCACACACCTTTAATCCTAGCACTCAGGAGGCAGAGGCAGGTTGTGAGTTCAAGGCCAGCCTGGTCTACAGAGCGAGTTCCAGGACAGCTGGGGCTACAGGGAGACCCTGTCTTGAAAAAAGACCAAAAAAAAAAAAAAATTAAGTAGTTATTTAAAATGCTCTGGCTGTTCAAAATTCTTGCAGCAGTTGAAACTAAAGTCAAACTTAGAAAAATGATGAAATAAATATCTAGTTTTCCTCAGAGAATATTATTTTCTGGAACAGGACGTGAGTGGGAAGAAAGGAAAAGTCGACAGGACAAAAGTAAAAAAACAAAAATCACCCTTGTCAAAACAGGAGCTGAGAAAATGCAACAAAAGAAAAGAAATGCATAAAAAGTTTTACTGTTAAGAAATTTCATTTGTCTACGGATATGTCAGAGGTATGGTTTACTCTAAGATCTGGGACCACTCCAGTCATGTGTATTTGGTTATACTTACAGTGCCATGCATAAATTTCCCATCCAGTGGGCTTCAAGTCCAATTAGGTAGCTGTCGATTACCCTCTAGATGAAACTGCCACACCTGCACCAAGAGTGATGGTTTGCTGTGCCAGCTATTGTGGTTATTAAGGTTTATGCCTGGATTGGAACATTAACTGAAATTCTACATCAGAAGCTTGCATAGTATGCTCCAAAACTATGAGCACTAGTCTTCAGAGAGGAGGTTTCCAGGTCAATTCCAGGTCCACTGTTCTAAGTCCTGTGCCCAAAGTATGTCCTATCTTTAGCAATAGGGTCTTAGCTCAAGTTTGGGGAGATGGTCAAAGGCTATGGCAATAGCCTGTGTTATTTTTGGAGTCTCTTGGACTACCCTGACTAACATCTTGAAGGGAGAATTTACATGTCTGGAACTGTGCTTCTTATGATAAAGACATCAGTTATACACATGTATTCATTCATTGGAACATATTGTATGAGTACTTGCATGGGTTTTTTTTTGTTAATAAATTTCATTCTGGCATTTCAAAAAAAAAGTTTTACTGTTGTATATCTTCTTGACAATTTTTTTCTGGTATTTTTGAGACAGGGTCTCTCTTTACTCCCAGCTGGCCTGGAGCTCTCTATGTAGACCAGGATGGTCTTGAACTCACAGAGATCTGCCTGCCTCCAACTCCTGAGTTTTGGGAATTAAAGGTGTATGCCACTACGCCAGGTATCTTCTTGTCTAAACATATTGAAATTAATCAAATGTTAGATAATACTAGCAGGATGTATTTTTAGGAACTATGTTTTGGTCTCTACATAATCGTTGAATATACTTGTTAATAGAAGAAAAAACTATAGCTAAGACAGAGGCTATTGTTTAACATAAGGATCATGGACACATAGACTATACCTAGACTTTCTCTGCCTTCTCTGGAATAGGGTTTTATTTTATTTATTTTTCTTTTATGTCTGCAAGTGTATTACATGCATATATGTAAGTGCACGAGTGTCATGCAGTACCCTTGAAGGTCAGAAGATGGTGTCAGATCTCTTGAACTCAAGTTCAGACAGGTGTCAGCCACCATGTGGGTGCTGGGAATTGAACCTGGGTCCTCTGCAAGAGCAGCCAGTGCTCTTAACCACTGAACCATCTCTCCAGCCCCTGGAATAGGGTTTTAATGGAATAGTTTATATATTTATCCTAAAACTGTTGGATAAAAAATGATTACCATATGCGTTATCTTTCTGGTCTCTCTCACCAGTAGCTGTTTCCTTCTTTACTTTTTCTCTCCCTGGAAGGATTGGTTTAACTCTTGGCTTGTATCTAATTCTGAGGAGTCTTCAATTATGCAGATTCTCCAACTCAAGATATATCAGAATCTAAACTGAGAGTGGTGGCACACGCCTTTAGTCCCAGCACTTGGGAAGCAGAGGCATATGGATCTCTGTGAGTTCAAGGCCAGCCTGGTCTACATAGCAGGTCCCAGGTCAGCTGGAGCTACAGGGAGACCCTGTCTTAAACCAATTACTCTCTCTCTCTGTTTTGTCTCTGTCTCTCTCAGAATCTTATTAAAAGTGAAAATATTTCTGGAATCCAAATAAAAGCCATCTAAACAATGTTTCTCATCTTTTTCATTAGGTACTTCCCCTCCCTGTTTAAAAACATATTTAAAATTTAAAATAAACTAAATCAAAATTAAATTTCTCCCTAAAGACAGAACTGGAATACTAAGAGCTTAAAGGTAAGGAAATTTGTTGGGGCACCAGTCATCATACTATAGAAGGGATTTTTAGACAAGGTCAAGGTCTCACTATGTATCCCCTGGCTGGCTTTGACCTTGCCCCTCTCTTGCCTCAGCCTCCTGAGTGGTGGGATTGAAGGCCTCTGCCACCATGCTCCACTGCTTTCTATGTGCATGATTAATATATAAATAAAATATTAAAATTCATTTTGAAAAAAAAAACACTTGTGGTCATCTTTGGTAAGTTTATTCATTTCTTATGCTTAATACCCTCAGTGTCTGTGAGGTGGGTTCAAGCACTAGCTCTGCAATTCCATGATGGAGTACAACTTCTGCAAGCCTTAGCTCCCTAACCTGAGAACACAGGCACTGATTTCACAAATGGTTGTTGATGATTAACAGCAAAAACTACACTGCCTCTGGGCTGCAGTTACTACAGAGATCTTCAATTGGGCAAAGTGCAGAGACTGCCTGATTGTCGAGTGCTCCACCCTTAACGGTCCCTCTGGGTCATCCCTGCCCCCAGGTTCAGGGACTATCCCATAAGACCGGGGTTGGGGTTGGGGGGTAGAAAGAATGTGAGGGCCAGAGGTTGGGGCAAGCTGCTTTAGTCTTCTGGACTGGACTCCCACTGCACTCAGGAACTCACCGCAGCCATGGATACCTGGACAAGACCGCCAAAACAGTGACTGGTCATTCCATCACGCATGGGGAGGAGCCCCTGGGGTCCCACACCTTACAGAGTGTCTACAGGTCCATCAAGAAAGCGAAGGCTCCTGCCCCTCTTCTAAGCCTAGGGAACAATCTGCAGAAGAGGGGGCGTGGTAGAATGTAAGGGCTGCGATTGGGGTGAATGGTGAAACTACAGCAATGTAGTCTGGACACTCATTTGATCAACTTGATCGAACAAACAACCTGTCACCCCCCACTGGATGGTGGGGCTGTAGGGGTTTGGGCACAACAGCCTGCAGATTGGTTTTGCATGAAGGATGCTTGTACTCATGGATTATCACTTATAGCTAAAAATGAAAAAAAAAAACAAACTGAGAGAAAGATGCAGGACAGTCTATGGCAGAATGCCTGATCTGGGATGTGGTCGGGGTGGGGGGAGGAAGAGGACAAGGGAAAAAAGCCTGAACTGAATTGGAAAAAAAATAATGTATGAAATGCACAAAGCATCAATAAAACTAAATTAAAAAAAAAAAAAGAAAGACAACAAGGCTCCAAGTCGGAGGATTGGGAAGAAAGGCTCAGAGGAATGGGGGAATGGAAGGGGTAGTGGGGTTGGAAAAGGCACTTATATAATATCCAACCACCACTGCCATCATTCTTTCTCCTCCTTATGTTTTGATTTTTGAAACCAAAACTTTTTAAGTATCGTATTCTTTGTTCTATTTTTTATTCTAATTTTATTTATTTCTGTATGTGTATGGATGTACTGTCTGCATGCAGGTTTGATTCTTATATTAACTCAACATTTTCTCATTTACTTATTTAGTGTTTACTATGTCATATATTGACCTACAAAATTTCCACTTTACAGATATAGAAACTGAGTTCTGGAAACATTTTCTTTTTCCTTTTCTTTATTTCTTTTTTCTTTCTTTCTTCTTTTTTTTTTTTTTTTTTTTTTTTTTTTGTCTTTTGAGACAGGGTCTCCCTGTAGCCCCAGCTGTCCTAGAACTCGCTCTGTAGACCAGGCTGTCCTTGAACTCACAAAGATCCGCCTGCTTCTGCCTCCCAAGTGCTAGGATTAAAGGCGCGGGCCACTATGGCTGGCCTTTTCTTTCTTTTTTATTTTTGTCTTTTTGAGATAGGGTCTTCCTGTAGCCCCAGCTGGATTGGAACTCACTATGTAGACCAGGTTGGCCTTGAACTAGAAATGTTATTTTTCTAAAGTAACAAAAGTAATTAGTAAAAAGGTTAGGGGCAACCTCTCTGATTTCTGGATCCTCAATTGTTTAATCACAGATATTTACCAATACACAGTATCAAGTGATGAAATGATGTCGGAGACAGCCTTCCACCAGTGCTGGGGTCTGCATATCCCTCACTACAAACCACCTTTTTAAAAAACATAAAATAGAAGTAAAATATGCATTAACTTTTAAATCGAGAGAGGGTTTCTCATTACTAAATGCTCAAATATATATATTGACTCCCTTTTAGAAAATTGTCTCCCTAGACTGAGAAGACATATTTGACTTGGCAGCAACAGTATGACCTTTGGATAATTGCTCAGCTTGTGACACCTAAATACTTTTATGAGTGTCTGGCATTACGTTCTAATGCATATGAAATGTTCACCTTTCTTTTAGGAACCAAAAAGTCTTTTATAATGATTCACATCTGTGAATTCACTAACCTAATATAACTTTAAACCCCTTACCTTGAAGTCCACACAGATCCAGGAAGATGATGCCCAAAAGGAAAAGAATGCCAGGGTTCTTCATAGCAGAACAGAGATTAACTCACTCCTGTAGTGGGGGGTTGGGGTGGGGCTGGGGTGGGGTTGGGGGTGGAAAGAATGTGAGAGCCAGAGGCTGGGGCAAGCTGCTTCCAGTCTTCTGGATAGGACACCCACTGCACTCAGGAACTCACTGCGGCTGTGGTTACCCGGACAAGATCCACAAAACAGTGACGTCATCATTCCATCACGCGTAGGGAGGAGCTCCTGGGGTCCCACACCTCACAGAGTGTCTGCAGGTCCATCAAGAAAGCGAAGGCTCCAAATAAGAGGATTGGGAAGAAAGGCTTCAGAGGAATCCGGGAATGGAAGAGGGTAGTGGGGCTACAAAGGTCCAAAATTCACGCTGTGCATTCAGGAAATTGTCATAGGATTAATTTTTTTAATTAAAAATTTTTATTTTTATTTTTTTAAATTTATTCTTGTATGTGTATGAATGTACTGTCTGCATGTAGGTCTGTGCACCCATGTCGTGCAATGCCTCGGAGGTCAGAGACGGCTTCGGATTTCCCTGGAACTGGAGCCAAAGACGGTTCTCAGTCGCCATGTGGGTGCTGGGGATCCAACCTGGGTCCTCTGCAAGAGCAGTCGGTGCTCTTAACCGTTAGGCCATCTCTCCAGCCCCAATTAAAATTTTTTAATTAAAAATTTTGTATAAAAGGATACACTGCCAAATGCAAATCATCTAGCTGCTTCTTTCTAGAAAGGAAAAGCAGATGGATTAAAGGCATGGTGTCGAACGCCTTAGCGCTCCGGAGAGAGAGGCAGGCAGATCACTGTGAGTTCAAGCCCAGCCTGGTCTACAAAGTGGGTTCCAGGACAGCTGGGGCTACAGGGAGACCCTGTCTCAAAAAGACAAAAGAAAAAAAGAAGAAAAAAAAAAAAAAAGAAAAAAGAAAAAGAAAAAGTTGGAGGCTCAGCTTGGTGTGCCTAGCTCACCCTGCTGGCCTCTTGCATAGTCTGTTTTACCACCCTGTCTTCTCTTAGTTATTTCCTGATCCACTGTGTCTGCTCACGTGATTTTCCTCCCATAATGCTGTGCCCCTCTGCATTCCTACCCTACAGCATAGTGCTTTGACCTTTCTCAGGCAAGCATCCCTACCCTTGGAAGACTTCGCTCAGCCCCACGGACCTCCCCACTGCAGGAGATCGTGGCCTGTCCTCCTTGAGCAGACACAGTTGATACTATTAGCTTATGAGCTACTCTACCATCTCCCTTCACTATTAAGGAAGACTTGCAAAGGTCCATGTCTGAATATGATAATCCTGCACCTATCCTGGAAGACTGTTCTGGAAGCTTGGTATAGTAAGTACTCAGTGTTATGTGATCACAAGTGAAAGACAGGGACCTGGCCTCAGTAGATCTGTCCACCCGCCAAGGGTTGAAAACTTGGGCCACACACCGAGACCTCTTCCATATGGGGTATGAGTAGTGCGCATGCCCAGTCAGTTTGCTTCCAGAACTTTCTTCCACCCGGAGGTCCCAACACACACCGTGACCTCTTCCAGCTGGGGTACGAGCAGTGTGCAGGTCCAGTTAGTTTGCTTCCAGAACTTTTCTTCCACCCAGAGGTCCCAACACACACTGTGACCTCTTCCAGCTGGGGTACGAGCAGTGCGCATGCCCAGTCAGTTTGCTTCCAGAACTTTCTTCCACCTGGAGGTCCCAACGCTCACTCTAGCGTGTAGGTGCTGGGGCTGCCTGCACCAATCTGCTGAAGAAGAGAAGCACTTTAGGGAGGAAAGGTAGCGTGTGTCCTGGGAATCTCCCTTCCCTGACCCGCGCTGTCCCTCACCCCCTGTCCTGAGGAGCTGGTGCTTCTGGAGAAGGGAGGGAGTTGAGGCTCGCCCAGTGGACGCCTGTTGAGCGGTTTCCACTTGAGGCTTGGCGAGGGCGGCAGGGAATGATGGCCCCAGAGGGCCAGATCATCTGCTGGAGGCCTCAGGGCTCGGGGCTATCCCTGGGTGGTAGACTGAGATGATCCTGAGGAAGGCCGGTTGGGCACGAGAGGCTGGTGTTGAGAGGCGGTCCAGGTTAGCGCAAAGGGCTACCTCCAGCTGGAGCACCTCCTGAGCGGAGGGAGCACTCCATATGGTGAGGCATCTCGGATCAGCCTGGGCCTTCGGCAATGAAGGCTGGACCATTTGGGTTTAGGCCTCCTCAGAGTCTTTTCTGGAAAGCTCCTGCTAGCTGAGAAAAAGTGCGGTTCAGAGTAGACAGAAGAAAACAGAACAAAACAAACCCCAGGGGGACCACGTTTATGGCTAGACAGGGCTTTTAGGAGAAACAGAAACCACCTAAGAGGATGTTGCAGGACTTTCTCACAGTCCTGGGAAGACAGCCAAGGACGATCAGGATTGTTGAAACACGCGTTTTGGAAGTCCCCTTTGGACAACAGTGTGACCTCTTTTGCCTTGAGAAATTACAAGTCTGGGTGCCTGAGGAATTGAATGATGCTATAATCCTCAATAATCCTGCAGAGAAGGCTTGTTGGTCTTCACATGTGTGGCCTCGCCCTTTATCTTTATGAGTACGGAATTATGTAGATATGTATAATTATGGTAATAGTGCGACTATGTCCCAGGAAAGACTGGTCAGAGGGGAAGTTTCTCTCATATTGAAACTCCCAGACTTGCTTTAAGTTCTCACTGTGGGGACTTCCCCTCCTTTCACTAGTTTTTGCTAATTACTAAAGGCTCCTGACTTGAAAAAAGGTGTATTTCAAACCCTGATTTAGCAGTCTGATTTTCCCCCATTCAAGGAATCATTCTTTCCTTTTTAAAAAAAAATTGAGGGGGACTGGGGAGATGGCTCAGAGGTTAAGAGCACTGACTGCTCTTGCAGATGACCTGTGTTGGAGTCCCAGCACCCACATTGAGGCTAAGAATCTTCTTAGGCTGGGCATGGTGGCTCGCCTTTAATCCCAGCACTCAGGAGGCAGAGGCAGGTGGATCTCTGTGAGTTCAAGGCCAGCCTGATCTACATAGCAAGCTCCAGGCCAGCTGGGACTAAAGGGAGACCCTGTCTCAGCAAAACATAACAAAACAAATTGAAAAGCTTTCTACAAACGAATCATTTTGTAGGGTTTCGTATCTTGTGTATATCTCAGGTCACTAATAAAAAGGAACCAGTTCTTCCTTCACTAATTTTATTATCTTGGTTTCTTGGTGTAGATTTCTCTTATAAAGTCCCAGGACAGTTAGATTTGTGAGTAAACTATTTTGCAAAATACCACAACATTATTTCAAAGAACAAATGTGCCTCAATGTTGGCAGCAATGGAACAGTTTTTTTCTGCAACTTTTTGGCAAGTCAGTTTATAATCTGATGTCATGCAATAAAAGAAAATTATCCTGAAAAGGGAGAAAAGACTTTCCTATTTGGGCTAACCATATATTTTAAATGACCCACTTAAACGTTTTAAATTTATTTATTTTATTATTTATTTATTTATTTATTTATTTATTTATTTATTTATTTGAAACAGGGTTTCTCTGTAGCCCCAGCTGACCTGGAACTTGCTGTGTAGACCAGGCTGGCCTTGAACTCACAGAGATCCATCAGCCTCTGCCTCCCAAGTGCTGGGATTAAAGGTGTGCCCAGCTTTTATACTTACTTTTCTTTTATGTGTGTGAATGTTCTGAGTGGGGCTATGTAAGTGTGCCACATGTGTGCAGTCCCTGCAGAGGCCAGGAGAGAGCGCCAGCCCCCCTGGAACTGGATGCCTGTTAGCCTTCATGTGGGTGTGGGGAACCAAACCCAGGCCCTCTGCAAGAGCGGTCAGTGCGCGTAACTGCTCAGCCATCTCTCCAGCCCCTCATTAAAAATTGCAAAAAAAACTTTATAAGAAAAAATCCACTTCATTCATTCATCATTTATTTATTCATTTGCTGCTTTGAAACAGGATTTTGTATAGCCCAGGCTGGCCTAGAAGTTGCTATTTAGCTGAGGATGACCTTGAACTCCTAATCCTCTGGCCTACACTTTCTGAGTGCACTATGTGCTGGAAAATTCCATATTCTTTTATTTTTTTTGTATTTTTGAGACAGGGTCTCCTTTTAGTCCCAGCTGGCCTGGTGCTCGCTCTGTAGACCAGGCTGCCCTTGAACTCACAGAGATCCCCTTGCCTCTGCCTCCCGTTTGTTGGGATTAAAGGTGTGTACCACCATGCCCCGCTCAAAAATTCCATATTCTTTTTTTTTTTTATGTGTATGAATGTACTGTCTGCATGTAGGTTTGTGCACCTGTGTCGTGCAATGCCATGGAGGTCAGAAGAGGGTCTCAGATTCCGCTGGAACTGGAGTTAAAGAAGGTTCTTAGCCACCATGCGGGTGCTGGGGATCGAACCTGCATCCTCTGCAAGAGCATTCGGCACTCTTAACCAGTGAGCCATCTCTCCTACCCACCCCCAAATTCCATACTCTTGAATGCTTCATTTACCCTTTTATTTTTCACTTCATTTTGTTCATCAGATTTGAATTATGATTCTATATTCTGAAGACACAAGATTTTGCCTACAAAAGGCTCTCAATTTCTTGGGGAAAATCATTATTTAGACAAATGTTACTTAAAAGGACTGTACGGAATTCCTGTGTAGAGAAACCTCCATCTACTACTGCTGGTAGTTTCAGACAACTGTTTGAATTAGATCTGATGGGGAAAACTGGAGTTTGTAACTGTTAGAAAATAGGGGAAAGATATCCTGAGCAGGAGGTATGAAAAGCTATGCTGGTTTCAGAATCTGCTGGTGCTGTGGCGAGGGTAGAAGAGAATGACAAAGGAATGGTGGGAAATGAGCCTAGAAATGCAGCAGGAACAGGAGGATTCTAACAAAGGGATTCTAACAAAGGAAGTAGCACAATTTTTTTCACACACACTCATACATCTAATCTTTGTCACCGAACAATCTTATTTTGCATATACATTTCCTCATCTCTACTTAGATTATATGTTTTTAAATGGTTCCTCTATTTCTAGTCTGTTCATTTTCTTTTTTTAAATATTTTAAAAATTATTTTTATTTAATGTGTATGAGTGTATTGTCTGCATGTATGTAGGTGCAACCATGTCATGCAATGCTTGAGGTCAGAAGAGGGCATTGGGTTTCCCTGGAACTGGAGTTATGGACAGTTGTTAGCAATCATGTGAGTGCCGAGAATTGAATCTAGATCCTCTGCAAGAGCGGACAGTGCCCTTAACCACTGAGCCATGTGTCTAGCCCCTAGTATGTTCATTTTCAGCATTGTCCTTTTGGCTTGTCTCTGATATTTTCAAAAGTATACTGATGCTCATTTCTTTCTTTTATCTTTTTATTTTCTTTTTTGAGACAGGGTCTCTCTGTAGCTCCAGCTTTCCTGGAGCTCACTATGTAGACCAGGATGGCCTTGAACTCTCAGAGATCCACCTGCCCCTGCCTCACTAGTGCTGGGATTACAGGTGTGCAACACCACGCCCAGCTGGTGCTCATTTCTTAAAATACTCTCTTTTCTGGTGCCAGGTAAAGTAGCATGCACCTGTTACTCTTAGCCCCTGAGGAGCCCAAGGCAAAATGATTGCTTGAGCCCAGGAGTTCAGGGCTAGCCTAGGCAACATAATAAAACTAGTTAGGTCCCTTAGTATTTTTTTCTTACTTCCTTCAGGTATTTTCCTTCTTTGGAACTGTAAAGACAGTGGTTAAAAATGTCTGTATTTGCCAGGCATGGTGGCCCATGCCTTTAATCCCAGCACTCAGGAGGCAGAGGCAGGGGGATTGGGTCTCTTGAGTTCAAGGCTGGCCTGATCTACAGAGCAAGTTCCAGGCCAGCTGGGACTAAAGGGAGACTCTGTCTCAAAAAAGGCCCCCTCAAAAAAAGTCTATTTTCTGTGACATTTTGATTACTTTCTGGAAAAATAAGGCTAATTTTGTAATACTCCTAACTAATATGCTGATGATATATGTGTTTCTCAGTCTTGTATTAATTTGTATTTAGTATGTGGAAATTGCATGTGAGATTATTCCCATTTGTGTATATATGTGCACTATGTGTGCATGTGCATGAGTGTGCAGGTGCACATGCACGTGGAAGCTAGAGGTCAGCCTTGGCTGTCACCCCTCAGGTGCCGCTAACCTTGTTTGTTTTTTGAGATAGTGTCTCTGACTGGCCTGGAACCAAGTAGGCTAGGCTAACCAGGAAGCCCCAGAGATCTGTATTGACATTATACCTATCTGTTAATTATTTACACATTTTCAGTGAGAAGCTAGTCCACTTTTAGTTAAAGCATCTGCTGTTTATTTTTTTGCCTTTTCATAACTATTTGACAACACCATGGTTCCCTGAATGCTTATGTTCCAGACTTTCTTGTGTGGTCACAGTGTGACTATATTTAAAGACAGATCTATAAAGGTCTAATTAAGTTCTATTGAGGTCCCTAAAGTCCCTGAGGAAACCCAGGTATTAGATTTGTTAGATAGAGATGTCAGATCACTTACAGAGGAGTTAAAGAAAACCATTTTGTACATTTGTATGTGAACAAAAGGAACTCAGAAAATGAGGATGTCAATAAAGAGGTAGAAATTATTAAAAGAGACTCAGAATTTGAGATCTGGGGCCTGGTGTTACCACAGGCCCATTTTTTTCAGTTAATGTGCATGCCTTTAACTCCAGCATTCAGGAAGCAGTGGGGGGGAGGCTCTTTGTGAGATAAAGGCCAGTATGGTCTATGTGGCAAGTTCCGGGGCTACAGGGAGACCCTATCTCAAAAACGAAAAGTTGAGGATTTCAAAATTTAAAATCTCAGAGGTTGATGATACAGCTCAGTGGTAGAATGTTTGCCTAGAATGAATGAGGCCCTGGGTTCAATCCCTGGTATCACAAAAAGGCAAAAACTGAAGTAAAAAAATGACTAGGGGGTTTCAAGAGCAGTTGTAAGTAATCAGAGGTAAAAAGAAAATATTTGAAGATACTGCGATTGAAATTATTGAATCTGAGGAACAGAAGGAAAAAAGTAATGAAGAAAAGAGAATAAAGAGCACAAGGAAGCTATGGGAAGCCATCTAGGGGACCAGCGCATGCGTAATGGGAGTTCAGGAACAAGTAGAAAAAAGGGCAGAAAGAATCTTCACAGTGAAGGCCCTGAACTTTCCAATTGGATTAAAAATACGAGTCTATTCTTTGTATGACTTCTTCTTTATTTTCTTTAATTTCTCTGCGTATGTCTGCAATTATTCGTCTAAGCTCTGTTCCTTGGGTCTCCTCCAAGGGGATCCCATTGTGGCTATCTGCTCCAGGTTTGGTAGGGCCTGGTGTGGGAGTATCCTGTGCCTTTCCCATGTTGTCCCTTCATCGTGTCCCTGGCATATGGATTTCCCTTTTGTGGTTCAAGTCACAAACGACTTTTCACTATATTAGCGGATGGTTTTGCTTGCCTCCTTCTGATGCTTTTTTTTTTTTTTTTTTTTTTTTTTTTTTTTTTTTTTTTTTTTTTATGGTGTATTGACTTGGCTAGGTTTCAGGTTTTCAGTTTTGTGTATATATTGGATGTTGGAAGCCTAAGTTTAGTCTTCTCTTCTGTTCTACGTTTCTCCAAAAGGAAGACCACTTGGATTCTTAGCAATTCATTGGCGGCGGCGGGGGGGGGTATGTGTGTGCCTGATCTAGCCCGCTTCCCTAGGCTTAGAAAGGGGCATGCACAGGTGGATGAGAGGTAAAACAGTCACTCTCTCTGGAGCTGTTGACTTGGACTCTGGTCAATTCTGGCTGTTTCCTTTCATGGGCTGACAGTTTGTCCAGGAATAACTTTTCGTCCTACTACTGAAGAACAAAGCAAATTAGATATATAGGTATTTAAGCAAGCACTAATAGTTATGGTAGGTTACTTTAGCATAGACACATGTTTGGATATGTTTAATCCATGAATTACATTTCCCCCCTGTTAAATATGACAGGGTCTTCTTACTGTGGCTTATAAACATCTCTAACCTGTAGCGGATGTAATCTGTGGCATCAGCCATGGGTATATTCTCCAAGGGGAGAGCCAATAGCCAATTAGATTTGGGAATATACAGGCACATGGCTGCCTCTGCTGCACAGTATTTCCAGGCAGGTGAGGTGTAGCTGGTGCTGACGGTGGAGTCTTGCTTGACTCAGAGGGGCGTGGTGGAATGTAATGGCCTGCGATTGGGTGAATGGTGAAAACTACGCAATGTAGTCTGGCCACTCATTTGACCAACTTGCTTGAACAAACAACCTGTCAACCCCCCACGGTTGATGGTGGGGCTGTAGGTGTTGACACAACAGCCTGCAAATGGTTTGCCTTGGGAAGGGTGCTTGTACAGGATATCACAACTTATAGCTAAAAATGAAAAAAAAAAAACTGACAAAAAAAAAAACGAGTCTAATACGCACGTTTTGAAAAACTTTCTGAATTCCAAGCAAGATAAATCCAGAGATCAGTTCTGAGATACATAATGTCAAATTGTCAAAATCTGCAGGCAGGGAACCTTGGAAGCAGTAGCCAGGAGAGGAATGTGGCGGGCTTGGGCACAGCTTCTAGCTCTGTCAGTCATAAACTAACCCATGCACCAGTCACAGGCTGTTTGCTGTGCCCCAGGTGGTCTGCCTCTTCCCGACTGAGTGAGAATAGGCACAGAGGGCAGAGTTTCTTCAGAGCTCCCTGAGACCTGAGCTGTGCTTGTGGAGTAGGTGCAAGTTGTCTGAAGCAGTCTGACCGGCCATGGCCCCTGGAGCCGAATCATGGTCTTCAGCAGCAGGCAGGCTTTCCTGTCATTGTCCAGGGCACTGTGAGGTTGTTCAAGGCTCCAGGGTGTACAGACTGGTTTCTGATTACCAAAGAAAGGGGTTGCTGGTTGGGCAGCTCCTTCCACAAGGCAGTGGGGCACAAGGGAAGGGTCTGAAGCTTCTTACTGGAACTTAGTCGGGCTCGGTCCCTTCACAAAATCCAGCGGGAGAGCTGGGTCCTTCTGACTCGGTCTCACGCCAGGCTAAATATGCACTCTTCACATTTCCTACCCTAGTTGTGATGTTCTTTTCTCCTCTGGCTGCGGGTTTTGTTAACTAGGCTTTGTAGTGACAAAGTCATGTGGGAAGCATCATTGGTTTTCACTTTGGTTGTAAATTCTTATTTTTAGTAATTTAGTTACAAGAAGACATGATGTTACTTGTGTTTTCGTCATATAGTTCTCTCTAAATGTATAGTGACAATTTAGCTGTTGATTTATATCCACAGGACACAGAGTATTTAAGTGAGGATCTGTGACTTGAGGTTTTAAGTTTCTGGTATTTTTTCTCAGTCCATTCTTCGCTCCAAGCTAAATAACCATTTTAAATAAAAAAAAACTTAATTGTGTANAGATGTTATAAGCCACAGTAAGACCCTGTCATATTTAACAGGGGGGAAAATTGTAATTCATGGATTAACATATCCAAACATGTGTCTATGCTAAAGTAACCTACCATAACTATTAGTGCTGCTTAAATACCTATATATCTAATTGCTTGTTCTTCATTAGTAGGATCGAAAGGTTATTCCTGGACAAACTGTCAGCCCATGAAAGGAAACAGCCAGAATTGACCAGAGTCCAAGTCAACAGCTCCAGAGAGAGTGGACTGTTTTACCTCTCATCCACCTGTGCCCCTTTTCTAAGCCTAGGGAACAACCTGCGGAAGAGGGGGCGTGGTAGAATGTAAGGGCTGCGATTGGGGTGAATGGTGAAACTACAGCAATGTAGTCTGGACACTCATTTGATCAACTTGATTGAACAAACAACCTGTCACCCCCCACGGGATGGTGGGGCTGTAGGTGTTTGGGCACAACAGCCTGCAGATAGGTTTTGCATGAAGGATGCTTGTACTCATGGATTATCACTTATAGCTAAAAATGAAAAAAAAAAACTGAAAAAAAAAATACGAGTCTATACGCAGGAAAAACTTTCTGAATTCCAAGCAAGATAAATCCAGAGATCAGTTCTGAGATACATAATGTCAAATTGTCAAAATCTGCAGGCAGGGAACCTTGAAAGCAGTAGCCAGGAGAGGAATGTGGCGGGCTTGGGCACAGCTTCTAGCTCTGTCAGTCATAAACTAACCCATGCACCAGTCACAGGCTGTTTGCTGTGCCCCAAGGTGGTCTGCCTCTCCCATCCTGAGTGAGAATAGGCACAGCATGGGCAGAGTCCTTCAGAGCTCCCTGAGACCTGAGCTGTGCTGTGGAGTAGGTGCAAGTTGTCTGAAGCAGTCCTGACTCGGCCAGGCCCCTGGAGCCGAATTCATGGCTTCAGCAGCAGGCAGGCTTTCCTGTCATTGTCCAGGGCAACTGTGAGGTGTTCAAGGCTCCAGGGCTGTCATCATGACTGGTTTCTTGATTACCAAAGAAGGGGTTGGCTGGTTGGCAGCTCCTTCCACAAGGCAGTGGGGCACAAGGGAAGGGTCTGAAGCTTCTTACTAGGACTTAGTAGGGCTCGGTCCCTTCACAAATACCAGAGGGAGAGCTGGGTCCTTCTGATCTGTCTCACGCCCAGGTGAAAATTGCACTCTTCACATTTCCTACTCCAGTTGTGATGTTCTTTTCTCCTCTGGCTGGGCGGGATTTGTTAACTAGGCTTTGTAGTGACAAAGTCATGTGGGAAGCATCACTGGTTTTCACTTTGGTTGTAAATTCTTATTTTTAGTAATTTAGTTACAAGAAGACATGATGTTACTTGTGTTTTCGTCATATAGTTCTCTCTAAATGTATAGTGACAATTTAGCTGTTGATTTATATCACAGGACACAGAGTATTTAAGTGAGGATCTGTGACTTGAGGTTTTAAGTTTCTGGTATTTTTCTCTCAGTCCATTCTTCGCTCCAAGCTAAATAACCATTTTAAATAAAAAAAAAATTAATTTGTGTATGAGTACATTGCCAACATGTATGTAAGTATCCAAGTCTTGCAATGTTCACAGAGGTCAGAAGAGGGTGTCAGATCCATCTCATGGAGCTAGAGTTATGGATGGTTATGAGCTGCCACGTGGCTGGTGGGAACCAAACCCAGGTCCTCTGTCAGAGTAGCCAGTGTTCTTAACTTCTGTGCCATCTCTCCAGCCTCATAATCATTTTTCTTAATCACAGAGGTATATAGTTAAATATAGAAGCTTGTGGGTACAATAGTAAGGTGGAGTGTGTTTCTTGTTCCCTGGACAAATTCACTTTCTGTATGTTCCTTGAGTTTCACTTTGAGGTCCATTGCTCTGAGAAGGTAAGTCCTTCAGGCCCTTCTTGTTTGGTCACACCACAGCTAGTGGCCATTTTCTCCTGTGGATTTATGTACAGTTAATGGTTGGAGGACAGACATTTTTTTCAATGGTGTAGTCACTGGTAAGGTGCCTATACTCTGGTCAACAACCACTCAGTCGTGATTCTGTAAATAACTCTGTTAACTCACTGGGTTACTCCCTCCTCAGGGAAGGATGGAGTCTCATGAGCTCTCCCTTCTTCCATGACAGGATGTTGCTGGGCCCTGTCTTGTGCTTATCTTGTGCAGGTAATCATAACTGTGGCAAGTTTAAGAGTGCAGTGGACATGAAATCCCTGTGTGTGAGTGTGCCACATCATCCCCTTCTTCTTCTTCCTGCCTTTAAATTCTCTCAGCCCCTTCTTTCACAATGTTTCCCAAGCCACAGTGTGTGTGTGTGTGTGTGTGTGTGTGTGTGTGTGTGAACTATAGTACCTAACTATCACTTACTCTCATCACTTTGACCTGTTATGAGCCCTTGCAGTTACTGTTGCCAATTGCAAGAAGCAGCTTCTCTGACCAAAACTGACAGCAGTAATCTATTTTATGGGCCCATCATGTCCACTTAACAAAATAGACATAGGTAGGCCCATTATGACCTAGCTATCACCCCCAGCCATGGACTTTTGACTAGGTTTATAGTACTAGATGATGGTCTGCTCCTGAGAAATGGGCTTCAAGTCCAGACAGAGAGCTGTTGGTTGCCCCATGACAGATTTGCCACTGTGGCACCAGGTGGGTGCATCTTGGCTGGCCTGTTGACAGTGTTGCATGCAGGATCCATAACCAGGTGAGACTGTTGGTGAGACTTCTCCCCCAGATGCCTCATGGCACCTTCTGGCCCTGTGAGGGCTAACCAACAGGGAGGAATCTTCCATCTCAAGTCCAGCATGTGGTGTCTTCAAGCAGTTCTTAGTATCTAGTTTTGATGAGCAACGAAGCTGCTGTACTATCCTTGTGGCTAACCTTTCTGCTCTACACATCTTATGCAGTAGATAAATTACTTTGTGGTACTATGATTCCAGAACATATGGAATGTACCCGTTCAACAATATGAGTTAATAGGAGACTGTTTTCCACAGTAGTCAAGGCTACTTTTTGGTAGGTTTTTCTCATTGCTCTACATTCCTCATTGACTATTGGAATTAACTGATACTTTTTTTGCCAGTCTGATGGTGTGAAATGATATATCTAATGATTTGAATTCATATTTTCTTCATTAAAAAATGACATTGAGCATCTTTTCATATTTTGGGCTTGTGCTTTTTTTCTTCTGAGAAATTCTTACTATTTTTTAACTGAGAATTCTTTTATTTTTAAATTTGAAGAGTGAGTATATATCATGTACATATGTGTACACACATATATCATGTACATATGTGTACACACATATATCATCTACATAGTGTACACACATATATCATGTACATATGTGTACACACATATATCATGTACATGTGTACGCACATATATCATGTACCTATGCATACACACATATATCATGTATATAGTGTACCATTGTATGCTGGAGCCAGAAGAGGCCAGATGAGAGCATTGGAGCTGCTGGAATTAGAGTTGCAGATGGTTGTAAGCAGCCATGGAGGTTCTGAGAACAGAACCTGGGTCCTCTGCAAGAGCAGTCAGTGCTCCTAACCACTGACCCTTCTCTCCAGTGGCTCCCATGAGAATTCTTTTATCAGCGTTTTACATATAAAGTGTGTGCATCCGTGTGTGTTGTATGCACACGTGCCATGGCATGTGGAGATCAGCACAGGATGTAGGAGTCAGTTCTGCCGTTCCACCAAGTGCACCATGGGATGGATCTCAGGTCTTCAGGCTTGGTGGCAGTACCCCTGCCTGCTGGGCCATCCTTCTGACCCCTGAGAATTCTCTGTATAGTCTATACTAATGATCTGTACTAGTTGTGCTGCAGATGTCTTCTTAGTCACTATCTGGGCATAGGAGGTGCAGGAGAAGTGGTAATAGAAGCTTCTGATTGGGGATCTGAGTAGATAATGGTGCAGTGCAGCAAACAGAAAATCAATGTGAAAAAGCAGATCTAGGAGAGAGATGGATTGACTTAAGGTATTCCTGTGGGACAGTCGAGTGGAAATGACCGATGGGAATGGCTGCAGGGTTCCGTCTTCATTTCCTTTCTGTTGCAGCTTGGAGGAGGTAAGGGCTTTAAAGCTTGTGCTTCTAGGTAACAGTCCATCACTGAGGAAGTCAGGGCAGGAACTAAGCAGAAACTGTGGAGGAAGGCTGCTTACCGTTCGCTCTCTGGCTTGCTTCCCCTGGCTCATAATCTGCCTGTTTTCTTACATAACCCAGGAGCACCTGTCCTGGGATGATACCACTCATAGTCGGCTGGGCTCTTCCACATCAATCAACAATCAAGACAGTCTCCCAAAACATGGCCCCAGCCAGGCTGATCCTGGCAATCCTTCAGTTGAGACTCCCTCTTCCCAGGTGACCTTTGGTTGTGTCAAGTTGACAGTGAAAACTAGCCAGGACAGGGTGTGACACTCATGACGAGTTCCCTTACACCATGGCAGTCATGGGGGATTCCTGCATGGTAGACTTTCAGGAGGCCAAACTTGAAAGAACATGGCAATTCTCCCACCCTCTACCCCTCCCTACTTCTCTTGCAGGCCATCACTTCTCTAGTACCAAGCCTCTGAATAAATGTCTCAGTCACATGGCAGTTCGTATTGGTTATCATTACTTTATTATCTTTTTGGTTTCAATCATTATTATGAATATTTTAGTACAGCACATCATTTTTATCTTAAAAACTTCCCAACATAAAGCCGGGCGTGGTGGCGCACGCCTTTAATCCTAGCACTTGGGAGGCAGAGGCAGGCGGATCTTTGTGAGTTCAAGGCCAGCCTGGTCTACAGAGTGAGTTCCAGGACAGCTGGGACTACAGGGAGACCCTGTCTCGAAAAGACCAAAAAAAA
>VZQC01013897.1:2103936-2291144 GCA_009823505.1 Rhizomys pruinosus
CCCCCCCCCCCCCCCCCCCGAGTGCTAGGATTAAAGGCGTGTGTCACCATGCCGTGCTTAAAGATGGTTCTTAGTTGACATGAGGTTGCTGGGAATCGAACTCAGGCCCTCTACAAGAGCGGTCGGTGCTCTTAATTGCTGAGCCATCTCTCCAGCCTGAGGTGACATGCTTTTTTAAGCCAAGGACCCCACAGCAAAGCTCAATGCAGATATGACTTCCCAAGATTTCTATTTCCTAAAAAGTTCTGTGAGCAATAGTGCGCCCACCTGTTTTTGCTGACTGCTTTCAGTAACTTCTTGATTGCCTGAGATTCTGGATTCAGACATCTCTTTTCTTGATTCTTTTTCATTTGGGCACTGTAGAAATAAACACTGAGATAGTTAAAACAATTCCTGCTAACAAAACAATGGAATGAACAGTTCTGAGGTCAGAGATTCAAGTTTTACTCCAGAGAATGCTTTTGGTTTATGGTAAAGTTATCATAGACCATGAACTCATCTTTGTTTATTAGCATCACATATTTAATATATGATTACATCCAGGAAGTTATCAGCAGGTAGAGGTTTACTCACATGATCTCAACACGTGGACAAGATTGACTTGCAGGAATAATCTCAAGTTTTTCCAAGGCCCCTGGATTAAATGGTCGTTCATCAATTTTGATGCAGGTACAGCGTATCGTTCCAGAGAGAGGGACTCCTGCAGAGGAGGGGGAGGGAAGGGAAAGGAAGGATGGAAGGTTAGCAGTTTGTGCATTTAATATAGAGTACGTAGTGCTTAGCAAAATCTGTCCCCATATTGTCACATGCCACCTACTCACTTAATCTGAGGAGAGATGTTTCCTGCTGTATCAGAAGTCTAATGATCAGTTCTCTTGAAAAAGATAGCTGCAACTTGTTAATTGTGAAACCATGCCCTCAGGCACAGGTCATGTTAGCTAAGCTTAGCTAGGGGAGTGTCTGTGTCTAATTCTCTCTCCTCCTTCCCTCACTCTTTTTGTTCCTCCTTCCCTCTTTCCTTTTCTGTTATTCTGCTTCTTAGGTAGCCCCTGAAGTTCCTTACCTTGAGTCCCATTCACAGTCAGGAGGATAAGGCAGAAAATGAGAACAGCACTTTGGTTCATGGTGCTGAGGCTGGAGGTTCCTCGATGGAAGGCTCAGAATGTATGTAAGCAGTTGATGAGTGTCTCATAAAATGTTGGGTTACTGTGCAGTATTTATCTGCAAAGGCAGTTTCCCTCCCTGACTCTGATTGGATAACTTTACAGTTAGTTGACTCAGCAGGACTTGCCATTCTTTGAGGGAAGTCCCCGTTGCAAAATCAAGGATAGTGTTTTTATTTATTGTGACTTCTGAGTTATGGAATTTCACTCTGCCCTTGTAGTATATTTTTCAATGAAAGAGTGAGTTAGGTTTCACTTTCCAAAACACTGGACTCTTTCTTGAAAAAAGCAGAATTGCAGTGCATTATAGAATAACTTTTTAAATGGGAGTTTAATTCTTATCTTTCACCTTGTATAAAATATCCAGTTAATATTTAAGCACCAACACAGTTTTTTTGCGGTTTCTTTTTTGTTTTGTTTGTTTGTTTGTTTGTTTTTTAGATGGTCTTCCTATACCCCAGCTGGCCTACAACTCACTCTGTAGACCAGGATAGCCTTGAACTCATGGAGATCCACCTGCCTTTGCCTCCCGAGTGCTGGGATTAATGGTGTGCACCACCACACCTGGCCCAAGATGGTTCTTAGCCACCCTGTGGGTGCTGGGACTCAATCCTGGGTCCTCTGCAAGAGCAGTCAGTGCTCTTAAATGCTAAGCCATCTCTCCAGCCCCCCCAACACAGTTTCTACATGACTCTACTTTATGCTGTGTGTCACATGTATTTTAATTTGCAGCCGTAAGACATCAATAGGAATATTTTGCATTATTTTGCCTGTAAGCCATCTCCCCTACCCTGTAAGAACCCTATGACAAAGGTGGTATTTTCATTTCATAGATGGAAGAGTATTGGAGGTTCATTGAATGTATTAGGCACAAAAGGTTGCCATCCACCCATTCAGTCTAACTACCATGTTTTTTCTTAATAGTTATTGTTAAATGTGGCAGTTACTTTTTATTTTTATTTTTATTTTTTTTGAGACAGGGTTTCCCTGTATCCCCAGCTGGCCTGGTACTAACTGTGTAGATAAGGCTGGCCTTGGACTCACAAAGATCCACCTGATTCTGTCTCCTGAGTGTTAGGATTAAAGATGTGTGCCACCATGCTTGGTGGTAGTTACATTTTAAAAAATATATTTTTATATATTTTGCCTGCATGTAAGTGTACCCATGCATGCAATGCCTGTAGAGGCCAAAAGAGGGTGTTGGATTTCCTGACACTGGAGTTAGAGATAAATTTAGCCAACAAGTGGGTGCTGGGAACCCAACCCAGGTCCTCTGCAAGAGCAGCCAGTCAGCTTACCTGCTGAGGCATCTCTCCAGCTTCTGACTAACAGTCTTTTATTAAGGAGAAATATTCCTTACTTAATTGATTTTTATTGAACTTTACATAGCATTAGGTTTCTGTTAGGCATTTATTGAGGTATTTAGTGAATTTGTATTTATTTAATCCTTTTTTATTTTATTTTTGTATGTGTATGAATGTACTGTCTGCATGCAGGTCTGTGCACCCGTGTTGTGCAATGCTGCGGAGGTCAGAAGAGGGCGTCGGATTCCCCTGGAACTGGAGTTCTCCTGGAATTTCAGTTACAGATAGTTCTTAGCCGCCATGTGGTTGCTGGGGATCGAACCCTGGTCCTCTGCAAGAGCAGTCGGTGCTCTTAACCGCTAGGCCATCTCTCCAGCCCCATTTAATCCTTTTTTAAAAAATCTTTTTGAGATAGGGTCTTCCTGTAGCCCCAGCTGTCCTGGACCTTGATATGTAGACCAGGCTAGCCTTGAACCCACAGAAATCTGCCTGTCTCTGCCTCCCGATTGCTGGGACACAGGCATGCACCACCATCCTCAGCTCTCATTTAGTCCTGTTAAGAGCACAAGAACTCTAGCTCTGCCGACCACACTCTCAAATATTTTGTTACCCAGCCTCTCCAAAGAGGATATCCTGGATTTGGACTCGTGCTTTCATTGGATCTATTTACTTGGTGGAAGTCATTGTTGAGATTATTTTGTGCTTCAAGAATTAAACACCTAGAAAAGGTTTAATTTGGGCTGCTCTCACACTGAATTTCATGGTAAAATGAAAACTACAATGGTACACATATGTTGTATGCATGTGTTATCCAGTGAACAATCACAGAGATAGGTACTTGGTCACTTGGTGCATTTTCAAGTGGTTTTCTTGACTAAAATAAACTGTATTGGGTTAGATTTTGGTCTAGAATATAGCAAGTATTTTGTACACATTCCATTATTTCTGTAACTAGGGAAAAATCTCTTCATACATGCTACAGTTTGTGTTCCAATTCTGTTAAAATATATGAATTGTTTTGATTTTAAAAAAATTTATTTTATTAAATAAAGTCTATTGGCTGCACATAGATGAATGCACTGTTTGAGCAGTGCCCACAGAGGTCAGAAGAGGGCATTGGATCCCCTGGTCCTAGAGTTATGGGTGGTGGTTAGTCACGTGGGTCCTGGGAACTGATCCCAGGTCCTCTGCAAAAGCAGCCAGTGCTCTTAACCACTGAGCCATGTTTCCAGCCCTAAATCTTATGTATCATTCAGAACTGTGTTATTTATTTCTGCAGATATGATGGTGTTTAGTCCATTTGTATTTAACACAATGATAACGGAGCACTAGCATCTGCCGCTTTGTTGTTTTCTCTGTCTCAGCATTTTGCTCTCTGGTCCCTCCAGCACTAGCTTATTTCATAGTAAATATTTTCTCCCTTTTCTCTTCCCTCCCTGTGTTCCTTTCCCTTTCCCTTTCCCTTCCCCACCCTTCTGTTCTCCTCTGTCCAGGCCTGTCTTGCTGTCTTATCTTCTCTAGTCTTTTACTTTTCTTTTCCCTCTCTGCCCTTGCCCCTCTCTTCTCTCCTCTTTTCCCCTCATCTTCTTCTCGAGTCAAGTTCTCACTAAACAGCACATCTGGCTTCTCACTCATGATCTTCCTAGCTCAGCCACTCCAATGCTGGGAATACAGTTACGCACCACCATTCCCAGCTAGAGAGATTATTTTCTAATATAAGAATTTTATCTGTGTGGTGAATTCAAGGCCAGTCTGGGCTACATGAGACTCTCAAAAAGTATACTTTCCCCAGAAGTTAACAGAGATGAAGTAGGTGAAATCAGCATAGATAGTCTTAGCTACATGTAGGCCAGAATCTTCTTTCCAAAGACTGATTATAAACAAAGCGTTCTGCCATTAGAAGATCCTTAATATGTCACTTTCTGCAATTATGCATTGAATAAATGAAGACATACAAATTTCCTTAGTGCTTATTACATATGTCACCTTGGGTGATGTTAGAAGAGAGAGTTAGGCTTCTCAATATTGTCCCTGTACTTGTGTAGAGAACTAAGCTATTCTAGGGTACACTGGAAGAGATAAGACCCAGTGTCTCTCCTTGATAGACTCGCATTCTAATTTGGAAGATCAAAAGGCACAAAACAATAAATACAGTAACTATAAGATTGGTACGAAGTGGGTGAAAAAAATCTATAATAGAGAAATACCTAGGAGAGTGTACCCATAAGGTCATAAATGCTTAGTACCCATTAAGGTCATAAATGCTTGGAAGGGACTTGAAATGTTTGGCCAAGAGGGGCCTAAAGGGGAACCTTTGCAAATACAGAAATGTCACCAAACAACAACACAGGGGGAAGCCAACCAACCCCTTCAAAAGGATTTATGTTGACTCATCAGATTTCCACATTTGGACTTCAATTTCCAAGCCAGATGTGGTGGAGCCCCCATATCAGCCCAGGACTTGGGAGACAGAGGTAGGAGAATTGGGAGTTTCAGGCCAATTTCGGCTGTGTAGGAGGATTAGGAGAATGGGATGGGGAAGTCATACCTTGTGATCTGGACATCAGCCTTAAAGGTTGAGAACACTCAGGTGCCCCAGTCAACAACAATAAACATGTTCTTAGAGAATTAATTATGCTAACCAAGTCTATAAAGTCTAATGGATTCCAGTTTAAAAAATAAAAATAAAACTACTCAGCACTTGGGAGGCAGAGGCAGGCAGATCTCTGTGAGTTCAAGGCCAGCCTGGTCTACATACTACACAACAAGTTCCAGGACAGCTGGGAATAAAGGGAGGCCCTGCCTCAAAAAGACCAAAAAATAAATAATAACCATTTACTGATCTCCAGTGAGGATGTTTCCAGTGACTGGGATGGATGGTTGTGGTTTCCAGGTCACTTCTTTTCCAGGATCAGAGTGACTGGGCAGGTAAATTATGTATTAATATGTTGCTTTGTGAGAACAGAAGCAAAACAAATATTCCCTCTCTCATTTGCATGGACTCTGCTGAGGGTATAAACCTCACAAATCTTACCAACATGGGAAGTCATTCAGGGAACATTCACACTTGAGCAGTGGTGGCAGACCCACTGTTAGTTCAGTCACAGGCAACCCCGCATGGGTTATTTGAGTGGAAAAAGGAGAAATAATAACAGAATTTATTCTTCTCCTATGAAGGCTTTTGGTATATCCACTTTCCCATTTTTCGCTGATTTGGGTCTCCTTTTTTTTTTTGGTCTTTTTGAGACAGGGTCTCCCTGTAGCCCCAGTTGTCCTGGAACTGGCTCTGTAGACCAGACTGGCCTTGAACTCACAAAGATCCCACTGACTCTGTTTCCCAAGTGCTAGGATTAAAGGCGTGTGCCACCACGCCTGGCTTGGGTCTCCTTTTGAAAGAAAGTGAGGGGTAAGGAGCTGTCCCATCTCAGTTTCAGTTTCCACTTCTGTTGATTTTTCTCCTAATCCTTTGGTTATGGCATCAGACCAAAAAATAAATAAATAAAATAAATAAATAAATAAATAAATAAATAATAATAGAACAGAACAGATGGTGTGTCCTGAGAAGCTTGTGAACAGAGACCTAGGAAAAATGCTCTCTTAGAAACTCATGTGCTGAGAGGAAGCTTCCTAAGTAAAAGCAGGGGGGCTTCAGTGGCTTCTGAAGACAGGAATCCCCTCACCTGCAGGTGGTCCTTGGGAAGTGGGAGCGAGCAAAGCTTCCCCTTTGTAGTCTGGACTTGGCACTCCTAAGAGATTCACTCAGCCGAGTAATGTTGCTTACATGCTTCTCCCAACTCATGGGCCTCTTCATTCACAGGCAGCTGCCAAAGGGGTTGCAGATGCTTGCAGGCGTGTTTGGGAGGGCTGAGAACAGCTTCAGTGTGCATGCGTTTTAGAGCACAGTGATTTTCTTTCCACGTGGTATGGATTAAATATTGCCAGATTGTCCTTTCAATAGAGTTCAATGGGCCAAAAGTCAAATCGTATCCTGTGTAGGCATGTATATTTAAACACTAAAACTACTTCTACAAAGGGGGTGGCTGTTGGCACACCATGAGTGATGTACTTATGACGCGGAGCTATACCTAAAGTGTGAATTTTTATGTTAGGTGTATTTTACTACAAATATCAAGAAGAGTACGCAGAGTGGTGTTTATGTTGGAGTTAGAGGGGCTGAGCGAATAGAACAACAAAGAGACAGGTTAGTGTGCTTGCAGTTGTTGTTAATGTCCTTGATTTGGGTGGAGAACTCATAGGTCCTCATGTGTTACACAGTAATACGCGAATGCATCAGTCAAGGATAGGTATATGTATCATCAACTGAAGTGGTAGTCCAATATGAATACCTGGGCTCCATTCAAAACTAATGCTGGGCAGGTGGCACATGCCTGTAATTCTGGCACTGGGGAGGCTGATGCAGGAGGAACACTGTAAATTGGAGGCCAGTCTGGGTTCCATAGTTACAGGCTGCCTGAGTTGCAGAGTATCTCAAAAAGCAAAACAGTACAAAAATTAATTTCCTATCAGGTTCTCATTTCAGGGAAACAGAATAAGTTTTAGATTCCTGGTTCCTCCTTTGAAGAGAGGAACCAAGGAGATGCATCATAGCCGGGTGTGGTGGCTCAGACCTGTAAGTCCAGAACTTGAGTTCTGAAGCAGGCAGTTTGCTACAGGTTTGAGGGTAGTTTGTCCTCATAGTGTGTTCTAGGTCAGCTACTACAGAGTGAGACCCCTGTCTCAAAAAGCAAAACAGGAACACCAGGAGTGGTAACATATGCCTGTAATTCTAGCACTGGGGAGGCTGAGGCAGGGCAGGAGGACCACTGAATTTGAAGGCAGCCTAGACTATAGGCACACACACACACACACACACACACACACTCACTCACACACACACACACAAGAAGAAATGTGTCATAATCTTACCTTGCTAGCATTTTTCTGAGTCATAACGTCTTAAACACTAGGAAGATTCCAAAGACATTCTTTTCTATTAAGTTGCAGTAATACTCTGATGTAGCAGAAAACTGAAGGTTTTAAATGACCATGCTGTTCAGAGGGCATTGTTATTATTTACCAAGAAATCAAAGGAAGGAGAAAGCTGGAGGAGTATGGCTGCTGAAATAAATGTAACAGCCAAGATGAGAGGAAATAAAACCAGCGGACAGGTGGAGGCTCCGTGACGGGAGCTGGTTTCCTTTCTCCCTTTCCCTCTTTACCTACCCTCTCTCCCTCTCTTTCCCTTCCTCTCTCCCTCTATAGGACAGGAAGGCTGTGAACTAAGGTGTAGGAAGATCCATTTTGAATTGGGGGCTAGTTCTCAGCTAGCACCCCTCAGGGCACCATGTGGATGGGAGTCAGGAGATTTCTCTGACCCCACCCCAAGGAGGAGAGGACAAGGTGGCCTAGGTCCGTGGTGCTGGGTGGGGCAACAGTGCACAGTAGTGCAGAATTGGGGGGGGGGCTGTGATTGGCTCTGGGAACTGAAGTCATTTGGCTTATAAAAGCAGGCTGTAGTGGGTAATAAATCGAATTTTCCATTACCATCATTACAGAATTCCCAGCTGTCATCTTTATCATCTTTATTTTTTATATGCATACGGTCCAAAGCAGGCCTGCATTTCGTTCAGGTGGCCAGTGGGTTGGAAAGAGGTCCCCGTGCGGACCACCAACCTGGATAACTGGTATGGTGAAATGAATTGTGAGTGGACATAGGTTGAAGATAGGCCATCAGCCACAGTCTGAAATTCCTGTCCAGGGGTCAGCAGTCTCTGGGCAGGTGGGAAATCAGGGCCAAGAGTAGGAAATGTGTCTCATTGTCCCAGGCTAATGGCCTGAGATGGAGGTACCTCTCAGGCTGGGCTACTAGCCCTCTGGTCTCTGCACTGAGAGGTCAGTTCCCTACAGTGACCACAGGTGGGTACTGTGTTCCCCTCCCCTTAGCAGAGCCACATGGTATCTGTTCATTACAAAGAAAGCTTCCTACACTAAGGTGTGTTGAAGAATCCTAGATAGGGAATCTCACAGCATGTATGGTTCTTAATACATAGTATAAAGCATGGCTAGTTTCTGTATTAGCTGCCTACATAAATGCTTAGTGATAGCCTTTCTTTAAAAGTTTATAATTGTTGGTTGTGGTGATGCATGCCTTTAATCCCATCACTCAGAAGGCAGAGGCAGGTGGATCTCTGAGCTCAAGGCCAGCCTGGTCTACATAGTGACTCACAGGCCAATCTTCCTGACCAAGATCAACAAAAGTGAAGTTTTGAAAAGATTTGTGAAAAGATTTCAATGAAGGTTTTCCTTACAGAAGTGGAGGTAGGGTTAAGGAACTGACAAGGAATGCAGAACTTTCAGACAGCTGTTGTGGTGTGAATGAGGAATGTCCCCCATGGGTTCAGGTATTTGAACATTGGTCCCTGTTGGTGGTGCTGTTTGGGGGAGGTCATGGAACATTTAGGAGCTGGAGCCTTGCTGGGGGAGTACATCACTGCAGATATGCTTTGAGGATTTACAGGTTTGTCCTACCCCAGGTCACTCTGCTTTGAACTTCCAGTTGAAGATATGATCTTCCACTCTCTGCTTCCATGGCTGCCTGCTGTTATGGACTCTGTCCTTCTGAACCATGAGCCAGAATAAACTCTTCCATAAGTTGCTTTTGGTCATGGTATTTTCCCACAGCAACAAAAAAAGTAACTAAGACAGGTGTTAAGTTTAAGAAGCAAAGCAGGAAAGCATAAACCACAGAGGAACGGTGCTTACTGGCTTCCTCCTCTTGCTACTTTTCTTTTCTTTTTTAAATTATGTTTATGTTACCGGAACCTACTGAGAAGCCCACTGTGTATTAGCACAAACATAGACATAGTATTTAGCAGAGATTCTGGGGAGTCTCTGGAAAGTCCAGGGTTGAGGTGTCAGCTTCTGGTGAGAGCCTTCTTTCTGCTTCATCCTCGGCAGGAGGCAGATAGGCTATGTGAATAAGCACCGGTGTACACATAGGAAAGATGGATGTGGAGATCAAAAATTGTATTATATTTTCTTAAAAAATTATATTTTCAATAAGCAAAATAGTTTGATGAAAAGAGCCACATCATTTTACATTTTTGCAAATCTCTAATGAAAACCAGCTGAGTTATTCTATTTCTGGATTTGATTTGTTGCAATTATTTTTTTTTGAGACAGGGTCTCCCTGTAGCCCCAGCTGACCTGGAACTCACTGCTTTGCTTCTGGATTCAACTACCTTTCTTATGCAGTTCAGGCCTCCCTGGTTGGGGATGACATCTCCCATAGCAATCAAGAAAATACCTACAGGCCAATCTGATGAAGGAAGTTCCTCAGTTAAACTTCCTTTTTTACTGGTTTGTCAAGTTGACCGTCATGATTAGCCATCACAATTTCTAAGAGAAGGCATTTTATGACTGTTCTAGATATGTTCAAATGCACAATGGATGTATTAAGGGAGGGGGAGGATCACCTCAAATGTGTGGGCAGTAGCCTCAAAAAGTAAAACATCTAGCAACAAACCTAACCAAGGCTGTGAAAGACTTTGACAGTGAAAACTACAAAACACCAAAGAAGATATTAGAAGATAGAACATTTCCATTCATGGATTAGCAGGTTAATATTAGGAAAACTTGGCTGTATAACTGAAAGATCCACAAACTGAATCCAGTATCAAAATTCTGGTGATGTGCCTTATACAACTAGAAAACAGAGTCCTCAATGAACTTCCTGCATGGGCAAAGAGACACCTCAGTGATGCTGCTTTGTCAGGGACAGAGCAGATGGCCATCCTTTGTTCATCCTAGCTTGCTGCCCGGGGAGCTGGCCAAAGCTGTTTCCTGTCTAGGATACACAAAATCTGAGTGCTGAACTCTGTTCTTTTCTTGGATCTTGGAGGGGAAAGAATCAAAATGGTAGACTCAAACAGATCATTTACTGCTGACTTTCCCATCCGCATCCTGAAAGGATTTACATATTGTCTTAGTTCCTTGCTTCATTCATTTGCTTCTTTGCTGTTTTGTAATCTCTGATCATTTTTTTAAATTAATAATTTATTTTGTATGTGTATGAGTGTACTCTCTGCATGTAGGTTGGTGTGCGATGCTGTGGAGGTCAGAAGAGGGTGTCAGATTTCCCTGGAACTGTATTTAAAGACAGTTCTTAGCTGCCATATGGGTGCTGGGAATCAAACCCGGGTCCTCTGCAAGAGCAGTCGGTGCTCTTAACCGCTAGATCATCTCTCCAGCCGCAGTCATCACTGATCATTTTTACAGGCAGACAAATTACTCGGCATTTCAACTAATTCGTTGCCTTGGACTTAATCAGAGTCCTGATATTTTGGAGCATCACATTGCCCTGTTTCTTTATGTTTTATTTCTGTACTATGATTCATGTATCTGCTGATTTGGGTATGTCTTTCGGTTTTATTTGGGGGTCTTCTTAGTATTCTCTTTTTGTTTTTGGTCTTTTTGAGGCAGGGTCTCCCTGTAGTCCCAGCTGTCCTGAAACTCACAGAGATTAGCCTGCCTCTGCCTCCCAAGTGTTAGGATTAAAGGTGTGTGCCATCATGCCCTGTGGCATTCTACTCTTGAGGGCTCAATACCCAATCTACTCAGAGAAGAAAACTAATCATGTAACAGTACCATTGCCAAACGAGGCAAGATAAGAAGTATACCTACAGCTTGTTAAAGCCTATTACCCACCAGTCTATTGGCAGTGAGGTAGAAATGAAGTGGCAAAATGTGGACTGTGGAGTTAAACATTTAAGCAAACAGTGAAAATAGTAATGAGTGAAATAAAGAAATGTTCATGGGAAAGGGTAGAAAGAAAGGATCAAGATTGGATCAAAGGAAGGAAAAAGAAGAATCAAGAAGAGTGCTGTGGATAGAGAGAAAAAAAGCAAGAGGTAAGAAAAAACTTGGGTTTCACAATGAAGAGCAGAAATGACATTAAATAAGCATTAAGAAGAGGAATAAAGATTGAAAACAAATATTTAAAAGCAGCTTCCTTTGAGTCCCCTAAAATTGGAGTCTACCCAGGTGAGGTGGAGTCTTATCTTTCTTCCCATTTACTCTAGTGGTGGACTGGTCAAGCATCATGAATCTGGGGGCTGAAGAGATGGTTCAGTGGTTAAGAGCACTGGCTGCTCTTACAGGGGACTTGGGTTCAGTTCCCAGCACCCACATAGCACTAACTATAGTTCTAGGGGACCCAATGCCTTTTCTGACCTTCATGGACATTGAATATCATGGGTACACTTACATACATGCAGGCCATATACTCATACACATAAAATAAAGATAATTAAGTGAAACTATAGTTGAAAATTACACGATTATCTCAGACTTGTTCAGTTACCAGTGTCTAGAAAGTAAAATGAATAAGACAAGAAGCAACCAATTGCCTCTTCCAGAAAGATACCAGTTTTGTGAGTGTGTATTGTTTATAGTCCACAGACTATGTTGGCCACATCATAAATATTTTTGTTTACTAGCTGTGGAATTTATTTTGAGACAGAGTCTTTCTATGTAACCCAGGCTTGTCTCACACTTGGGTATTCCAGCCTCTGTCTCTCAGGACCTGGGGTTACAGGCACACACTGAAATTCCTGGCTCAGTGATGGAAAACTTAGGAGACAGGTAAAACGATGTTTATTCTATGTGGATATAATAAATACTATACTCAGTGCCCACTATAATCTTTCCTTTTCTAGTAGTAGTTTCCAGAAGAATCTTATGTATTTGGGAACTCTTCTCGGCTAGTTCAAAGAAACAGTCTTAAATTTCTGAGTCACTTGTCAGTAGTTGGCATTTCATATTGCATGTATTTAACATCTACCCTTCAGACTTCCCTAAACCACAGCTTCCCCTTGATCCTCTTTCCTGTATTGTGTCAGTTATTTTTCTTAATGACTGACCAGACAAGAAGCAGCATGTGGAGAGGTTTATTTGGGGTCACAGTTCAAGGCTGCAGTCCATCATGGGGAAGGCATGGTGGAGCATGGCACTGTCTCTGGTGGCTAGAAGTTGCAGGTTGGCTTGCTCACAGCTCAGCAGATCAGGAAGCAGAAAGCTGGGGCTGGAGGGGAGCTGGGATGTTAGCTCAGACCCTGTCCTGGTACATAAGGTTCCACAACCCTTCAAAACAATGCAACAGCTGGAGACAAGGGTTCAGACACAGGAGCCTACAGGGCCCTGCCACATTCAAGTACTGTTCAAACTTCAAAACCCTAGCAATTCCTTGACTCCCTTCCCTGTCTTAATTAGAGATTCAAATCCTTAGGATTTTACTTTTGGTATTTTGTTTCTCTGCTTTAGCCATTACATCTAATCTCAGCACCGAGGCTGAGTGCATTTCTCATTTTTATTTCTATTTTCACCATTACCTTGTTAGTTTAGCCCTTTCAATGTGATAAAATACACCTAACATAAACTTGACCATTCTATGTTCCGTGTAGTGCTGATTAGTGTTAAGTCCATTCCTGGTGCTGTGTCACCACCACCGCCACAGTCCAGCGCCAGTGCTCTCCTACCTCAGATGCACTGCCTGCCACGCAGCCTTTCCTCACCAGCCATGAAGCTACAGATGTGCCTGATTATAATTCTGTAATAAATATTTTCAATTTCCAAATGTATACGTGGATATCTAAAGAGTGCTATATCAGGCAGAGTTTTTTATTACATCCAGAGAAACTAGTTTGGATATAATAAGGAGAAAAATATATTTAATTAGTAGTTGAAGAGTCACAGAAAGACTTAGAGCAGGATTTTTAAACTTTTCAACTTTCTTTTTGCTCCATAAATCTTTGTGTTACCCCCCCAAATAGATAGGTATATAAAATATCACACCTAGCAAATACTTATTAATCATGAAGAATTTATTTTAAAAATAATTCATTGGTATACATAGAATTTTTCCATTTGTGGGGCTGGAGAGATGGCCTAGTGGTTAACAGCATGGACTGCTCTTGCAGAGGACCTGGGTTTGATTCCCAGCACCCACATGGCGGCTGAGAACTATATTTAACTCCAGTTCCATGGGAATTCGACATCCTCTTCTGACCTCCGCAGCACTGCACAACACGGGTGCACCAACCTACATGCAGACAGTACATTCATACACATTAAAATAAATAAAAATTTAAAAAAGAATTTTTCCATTTGTTAAAGTTGAGCAGACTCGGTGCGTCATTACAGCCTCACCCTGCTCCAGTTCCAGGCCTGCACACAACAGGCTTCATTGCTCCTAGACCCGGTGCTATCTATACACACTTTCTCGTTTCTCTGGAGACTCACAGACTGCTCTTCTGTTCTTTGCTTCGGAGGACAATGAGGTTTGCCTGCCTCTCCTTCCGGCAGCCTTATGCTGGTTTTGTCTTAAATGGAATCAAGACCCTGGAGACAAGATGGCGTCCCGTGCTGAGCAGCTATCAGAAATGCACCATCGCCATCCACATTGCTCACAGGAACTGGGAAGATGGAGCTTGGCGGCAGCTGCTGGTGGAGAGGCTGGGAATGACCCTGATGCAGATTCAGGCCTTACTCCAAGAAGGTGAAAGATACGGCAGAGGAGTGGTAGCAGGGCTTGTGGACATAGGGGAAACTTCGCAGTGTCCGGAAACTTTAACTGCGGATGAGATTGTGGAACTGGAAACTCAAGCTGTACTCACCAACCTGCAACGGAAGTACCTGACTCCGATTTCAAACCCCAGGTGGTTGCTGGAGCCCATACGTAAGAAAGGGGGGAAGGATATATTCCAGGTAGACATCCCAGAGCACCTCATTCCTTCGGGGATGGAGGCGTTACCAGCGTTGGAGCCTGGAGGGTTATCGTGACAAGAAAGCAGTAAATGATGTGACCGTCAGTCCACCGTAACTGTGCGGACCTCTATATAGGTGGCGCTGAGCTGCCACCACTCTCAGAGCAGGGTCCACTGTGTGCTCTTCCCAGATCCAGATGTCTGTGTGTTCATGAAGGGGTTGGCAGTCAGGACCTTCTCCCTGCTGCGCCTCCGTGGCCTCTTTGACAGAGCTTCCAGTACCTTTGCCTTACGGAAAGGGAAATGTGCGAGGAAATGATTTTGCTGTCACTCACTTTGGTCCTGCTGTTGTCTGCACTGCACTGCACAAAAAAAAAAAAAAAAAAAGTTGAGCAGACTTTCATACTAACGGGACAGCATTGTCCCATCTTAGATAATTCAGTCTCTCCTGGGTCCTCAACACTAGAGGACAGGGAGCATCTTCTACATATTTCAGAGTTAATTCATTTTTCAATTGTCAATTTTGAGAACACTGCTTTGCATAATTTACTGTACAAGATGATTGTGTCTTTAATGACACTTTAGAAGCCCTAAAGAGATTCTGTCATAATTCTGAGCTGAAATTAATGAAATGATTTTTTTTTAGCCCAGGAAAGCATCGTAAATAAACATTGTTTTATGTATAACCAAAGTTAGTTATCTTGAGGTGTTACCTTATATGAAATCCACAACCAAACTAATTTTGAGTGCCTAATTAACAAATGGCTGTTATTGTTTTTTCTGTTTATTTTTCTCTTTGTTTCTTTTTTTCTCTTTGCTGTTTTTTTTTCCCTTCCTTTCTTTCTTTCTTTTTTTTTTTTTTTTTTTTTTTTTTTTTTTTTTTTTTTTTTTTTTTTTCTTTCCTAGACAGGTTCTCTTTAGTCTGAGCTGGCGTGGAGCTTGCTATGTAGACCAGGCCTTGAACTCACAGAGATCTGCCTGCCTCTGCCTCCTGAGTGCTAGGATTAAAGGTGTGTACCATCACGTCCAGCTTAAAGATGGTTCTTAGCTGCCATGTGGGTGCTGGGAATTGAACCCGGATCCTCTGCAAGAGCAGTCAGTTCTCTTAACCACTGGGCCATCTCTCCAGCCCCTATTTTTTTTATTTTTACTTCCAGGTAATTCCAAAGAAATGCAAAGAATATGAGTTTGAAAAGTAATTTAGAATTTTAGGTAAATTCAGAACACAGGAACCTTATTGAGTAGACTAGCCCTTTTCTCCCTGTCGCCTGTGCACATTGCACGTGTGCCGGCATTTGCACGTATTTGAGCCAGGGACAGTGTGCAGTACAAAACAAGTTCAGTATCACCAGATACTGAACTCCAGAGAAAGTTTTTTCACAACAAAGGCAGCTCTATGCATGGCCTTCAGTTGGCCTCCTGGAAAATGACTGCAGTCCACAACTGCCAGGATGATGTGGATGTTCATGTTAATTTTCCAGTTGAGAAACAACCCGCCTATTGTTAAGCAGTAGAAACCGTGAGAGAGGAGCAGTGAAGAACTTTACAAACAAGCGTTGGAGGAAGCTGGGTCCTGAGCAGGGAGGCTGCACAGGCCTCGCTCACCCCTAGCTTAGCACTCCTGTTGCCAGAGAAGCTGGAGGGGAGAGGTGACAGAGCCAGTGAGACTATGTCTGGTCTAACTGGAAAGGATCTTGTCTAGAGAGATGAGCTCTGCATGTGAATATTAGAAGAGCCATGTGTGCAAGGTAGGGAGCTACACGGGGTCTTCTCGTATTGTAGTAGGATGTGAATCAAATGATTGGTCATAAGGAGCATTCCGGCACTCGTTGTTTAATGGTTTGAAAGGGTTAATTAGACTTAATACTTTAAATGGGAGACCTGGTCAGAAATTCGACAATGGGAAAGGACGTTGTTGTTGGAGATATATTAAATGGCTTTCTTTTGGATTCAAGACAAGAACAACCTTTAATATTTTTTAGGTTTAACCACTTTTTATTTTCATTTTTTCTTTGATACAAAAACAAACCATACAGCAAACAGGTTCTGTCAGTTTTATTACATTACTAAATAATGTTTCTTCTTTATTTCTTTATAGGTAATATTTCACATAAATTCTGATAAAATAACCAAATTGCTTGTTACTATAAATTCTCATTAAAAATTGCACATTACAGTAGTTCTCTCTTACCTAAGGTTTCACTTTCTGTGACCTAACGTTCCATGGTTTCAGTTACCTGTAATTAACTGAAAATAGTAACTAAAACTCTAGAAATAAACAATTCATGCATTTTTAAATTACGTCCAATTCTGAGTTGAAAGATGAAATCTCACACCATCCCACTCTATCCCACTTGGGATATGAATCATTTATACTGTCTATCCATACACTACTCACCTACAATAACCACCCAGCTGTCAGATTACCTGTTATAGTAGTATAGTACTTGTATTTAACTTAATTGCACCAAAACACAATATCAATATTGGAAGCATTATTACAGTACACTGTTATAATTGTTACGAATCTTTCAGAATGCCCAAGTTATAAATTATACTTTATCACAGATATCTATATAGAGGAGGATATATAGGATGTGTTATTATCCTGGGTTTCAGGTACCCACTAAGAGACTTAGAGGGTGTCTTCTCCAAAGACTAAGGGGAAACTAATGTTATACGTACGTTTATGTGCACATACGTATGTACAAACCAGTATCTGAAAAGATTTAAAAAAAAGTGGCACATATTTTACTGTTTCCATCAGGAAGACCAGAGAATACTGTGTAGTATGGCATTTTTATTTTGAAAATCTATGTGTAAAACCACTGAACTATCAGAAAAATCCCCAATTTCTTTTTATTCTGCACAATAAAGATTCTTTGCCAGTTTATTCATTTATAAATAAATCATTATTAAGATTAGTAAGAAATGAAATTTGAACTTTAAAATATAGGATGCATCTGAACACAATTTGTATTGAATGAACTTTTAGCTATAGTATCTTAATAAAACCTTTACATAAATAAGCATTAAAACAAAGAAGTCAGTGACAAAGTATATCATAGATCTTAGAAAATAGACATTCAGAAAAGACGTAAGGCTACTCAGTAGTAGTGCCATGTAAAACTCAGCAAACCTTCAAATTTCAGTAAAGATTTCAAAGAGATCAAAATATTAGCTCATGCTGAACCAGATTAGGAAAATCTCCCTCTGTTCACATTGTTATTTTCTTAGAGTTTCAAGCAAATGATCAGCTGTGATGAACCAATAAGAATCTGGTTTATAAACCAATTTTGGTAAGAAGCCAAACCGATTGACTGGAGCCATTACAGAAGGTGCAGATAAGAACCGGAGCTTACAGAAGCCCATCCTCACATCTGTGAAGTCAGTGAAATTATTCCTTTCAAGAATGGCATTTCCAACAGCTACCATGTTCTCAACTCGGGATGCGACAGAACATGCAGTTGCTGTCCTAGTCTTTGGGCTCCGGAGGGTCCGAGGCACTCGAGGGCACTTGGGGTCCTGCAGCAGCGACTACAGTAGGGCCTGGAACCGGCTCCTTGGCGAAGACCTGCTGAGGGCTGGGAACCGGCTCCTTGGCGAAGACCTGCTGCTCCTCCGCCATGGCGAGGAGGGTCAGAACCTCGCAGCCCGGACAAGAACAACCTTTTAAATATTTAGCAAAGCTTTGTTCTTTTGAAAATTCAGTACATTTCTTTTTAGGTGAAAAGTCAGTAAAGAGCCCTGTCATTTCCTTGTTTCCTGTTTGACACTGACTTTCAGCATCCCTAGCTTCTGGACTCTTGGTTTTAACGCAGGGGTAAGTAAGTAGTAAAAGATGTGGTCAGAGAATTGTCGCTGCCTCCTCGGCTTTGGTTCCACCTCTGAGCTTGCCTCTGAATCTGTGGGTGGCTGTGTAGGCAAATGGGTGCTGGAGACCAGAGTAACTGCTCTTGTTTGATTTCTGCTATGTGCCATGAAGTGCTCACAGTCTCACCAGCTCCCTAACAGTTCTGTAAGAAAAAGCACTTCATCCTTTTAAAGAAGAAAACAAGAGATTACACCATGCTATCTTAAGTCAGTTAAAACTATTTAAGGAGCAGTGTGTGTGTGTGGGGTAGCAACAATGAACAGCACACAAGAATTCTTCCTTTTTACTGTGTTACAGCAGGAAGAAAAGGCAACCTCAAAGCTCCCACTGTGAAACTCCCAGTTTCCTCCCTGGAAAATAGAAAAGGCAAAAGACTATAGAGTAGAAGGTTAAATATGGAACAGTTTGAGATAAAGACTCTGAAAGCTCTGGGTGAAGAAGCATTTAAGAAAGCTAGAAATGGCCAAGCCCCTTTAATTTACATTTCAAATGATTACCATGTGACTTGTCAAACATGTCTTCTGTCCCTACTGTTTATCTCCTTTGTCCCATCACCACCAGCAGTGGTAACAGTCTCAGAATAGCCAGTGCATGTTCCACAGACACAGAAAAAAGTGAGCCACAAAAGGTGGGAGGTCTGTAGTGTTGCCCACAGTGATCTGAGATGGACATAAAGTAATCTCAGTAGTAGCTGTTAGGACAACAGAGAAGGCTGTGTCTGTAGGAACCTGAATCAGATGGAAGACATGTGTCCTTCCAGAGCCATGGGGGAAGGACAGATGAGGCAGAGACTGCTCCCTCGTCCCCTCCCTCCAGGCCACTACATTTGTCTTCTCGCAGCTTATATTCTGAGAGGCCCTGTGACCCCAGCTATTAGCTCCCCACATCCCAAGTCCCCTTTTCCAGAAACTTCTGAGATTGTATCTTTGGAAGGATGCCAAGGGTCAGCACAGTTAGCAGACTGAGTTTAGAAAGGACTAAACTAGTGGTGGTGGACTTTCTTCTGTTCCTGAAGGGTTTACATAGACATGAGTCTGGAAAGCCAGAGGGGTCTGTGAAGATGTCCCTTGAGCAGAGACTCCAAACATATTTCTTAAGCTAGGAATCAGCGATCAGGGGAAGAAAAAGAGTAGCGGGCTTGGGATAAAGGAAATTTTAGGCCTGGAAGTTGCTAAGAGTCAGCTTTAATTTTAGTTTGTTTTGTGTTTTAGACAAGGTCTCCCTGTAGCGTCAGCTGGCCTGGATCTAGCTAAGTAGGCCAGGCTAGTCTCCATCTCACAGAGATCCACCTTCCTCTGCTGGGATTAAAGGATTTTCCCATCATTCCCGGCACACTGCGGTTTAATAGAAGCAGAGTCATTGAGGGTGGAGAGGGAAAGGTTACAAGTATTTAAGATGGCCAGGGAGGAGACACAGTTCCTACTGCCCATTCCACTGAGGGGAGAGTGACTAAGAGCTGTATTCCTCACACATCAGGTGACCTGCTAGGAAAGCAGACTAGATAAGATTGCAAAGCTAGCTTGCTAAAATAGCTGCCTTATAATGATGAAGAAATATAGATTCAGGTTATCATGATAAAAATTATCTTAGTAGAAAACAGTAGGTCTTCAAATGAAATTTGAATTAGGTCCCATTGATAATTGGGAAATCACCTATAAATTAGAATTAAAGGAAAATTCTCCAAACTCTGGTATGCTATCCTGTGTGGATAGTCATTATAAAGTTTAGCATCCTGGGAAGATGGCTCTGTATATGAAGCATGAGGACCCAAGTTCAGCACCCAGTACCCATGCAAATGCCAGACGCCCTGGCACATCTAGAGCTGCTGGCTATCTCGGTTGGTGAGGCATGAAACATATCAGATAGTGAAAAAAAGAAAAGGACTGTGGAGATGGCTCAGTGGGTAAAGCATTTGGCATGAGGACCTGAGTTCAGACCCTCAGAAGCTGTGTGCATAAAGCCGGAAATGGTTTTGCTCCTCTGTAATCCCAGTGCCCTGTGTTGGGATGGAAGAGAGAAAAGAGAATCCCCAGAATCTCATGTGCCAGCCAGCCAGCCTGGCCTGCGCAGCTGTGAACAAGACACCCCTCCTCGGGATTGTCGTCTGACCTCCACACATGGCTGCACTTGCATGAATACACACACATCATATATCATGCATGCAGAAAGATTAAAAAAATAGTACTTCTGAAGAACATCAAGCAGTTGTCTAGAATGTTCCTTGATTATGTTTATCTGATGTCTTCTTGGAATGAGTTTATTCATTTTTGGCAAGAGAACTACAAAATTATGGTTTTTTGTTTTTATTTTTTATTTTTATTTTTTGGTCTTTTTACACAGGGTCTCCCTTTAGATTCATCTGGCCTGGAGCTCGCCGTGTAGACCAGGCTGGCCTTGAACTCACACAGATCTACCTGTCTCTGTCTCCTGGGTGCTAGGATTAAAGGCATGTGCCACAACGCCCCAAAATGACATTTTTAAGTTATATCAAGTTTCATAACATTGGCTGAGCTATTAAGTGAGTTATTAATACTGCTGTTCATTTTGACCCTTTTATTAAGCTGGCATCTGCCGGGAAGAATTATTACATATTAGAGGAGAATGAGAAAATGGAATGTAATATACGAGTCCTGGGAAGGATCCTAGAAGAAGGATCTTAGTGGCAACATTCACACCAAATTTAAATGCAGTCTGAAGTTAGTTAGCAGTATTGTACTGTGCTCATCCCCCCCTCCACCCTGTTCTTGATAACTGCACCATGATTAGAAAAATTAGTAACATTAAGGGGAGAAAAGTGAGGAAATAGCAATATTCTTTGTACCTTTTTAATAATTTTCTTATATCTAAACATTAACCCAAAAAGTTAAAGGTGGTGTGGGGCCCCAGGCCCACTCCTTGCTCCCCGAGTCACAATGAGAGCAGTTCGAGAACCTGCTAGGGCAGGTCCCAGGAGATTTGCTTTTGCTCTAAGACTTCTTTAAGCAAGCACCACATAAGTCTTATATAAGTTTCAAGTAAACCTCTTTATTCTATGGCAAAACCTCCATGGCAAAAATCTCTCTACTGCAAATCTCTCTACAGCAGGTATCTCTACTACAAATCTACCACAAATCTCTTCTAGCACAAGTCTCTTCTAAGTTTCTCTTGGGCAAATCTCATTTTACTGTCTTTGTTACAAGCTTATACATAGGGTGAAACATGTGGTTCTCAGAAAGTGCTTGAAAAAGGCTGGCATCAAAGGGATGTGCTTCACAAAAAGGAAAGGAGATGGGGGAGAGATAACTGCAAGAGATAAGACTTAGGTGAATTAACAACCTTGGATGCAGGCAATAAACTGATTAGGGGCATCCATAAAAAATGATAAAAGGAAGGAAGGCAGTCTGGCAATAACATGCACCAAATGGAGACTGTCCTAGGATGGCTTTTCCAGGGAACAAAGGAATCTAGGGCTTAGCCACTGCATCCCAATCTGGTTTTCCAGTGACAAGGCTGTAAATGAGCTGTTTTTAGTAGCCCATTTTCCCTGACTGGGCTGAGTTGCTAGCTCAGAATTTTCTGAATTTGGTACTATTCTGAATTAACCGATTTTGGGCTACAGCAGGATAGGGTGGAAATTATGCAAATACAATTCTTATGTGTGAAGATCTCATAAAAACCAAACATATTAAGACACTCAAGCTGAATGGCTGTGCAGCCACAGGCACTTGCTGCAGGAGGTGAGCTTCGGTTGTGCTAAGTAAAATCAAGAGAGCTAATAATGGCAATGCAACAACAGAAGACTCTCCACCAGGAAGGTGTGTGAGCACGTGCCAGAGTGAAGGAGTAAGGAGGGGGCCTGTGGCTGGGAAAGGATAAGGACAGATGGTTGTTGGCTACCACGTGCGTGCTGGGAATGAACCTGGGTCCTCTGGAAGAGCGGCCACTGCTGAGCCTTCTCTCTAGCCCCTACAGTTGAATGCTTACAAAACACAACAAAGCAGTAATGTAATAGCAAGGCGTAGTTGGCATACCCTGGAATGCTGTGAGAATGCAGTGAAGCTGAAGTTGACTCACTGCCAAGAGCGCTTCCATCACCATGAATGTCCTTTCCATTGGGATTCCGTGGTGTGTGTGTGTGTGTGTGTGTGGTGTGTGTTAAAAAAAACACCCAACAACTTGTCAGCCATTGGAATGAACAATGGCCTTGTAAAAATTTATTTTATTTTATTTTTGTTATTTTTCTTTTTTTTGTTGTTTTTTAAATTTTTTATTTATTTTTTTATTGATGGTTTGTGTATTTTATACATCATTTTCCAATTCAGTTTAGGCATATTTCCCCTTCCCTTCCCCCCACCCCACCCCACCCCATCCCAGATCATGCATTCTGCCATAACTGTCCTGCATCTTTCAGGGTTTTTTTTTCCATTTTTTAGCAATAAGTGATAATTTATGAGTAGAAGCATCCTTCATGTAAAACCAATTTGCAAGCAGTTGTGTCCAAACCCACACAGCCCCTTGGTCCCACCATCCAGCAGGGGGGGCTTGTATGTTCAATCAAGTTGATCAAATGAATGTCCAGGCTGTATTGCTGTAGTTTCACCATTCACCCAAATCACAGCCCTTACATTCTACCACTCCCCCTCTTCCGCAGATTTTTCCCTAGGCTTAGAAAAGAATATATGAATTACTGTAGGTTACACCCTGGGATCTGAAAGATTGCTTGCATCTGGCCTGGCTACTCTGTGATAAGAAGCTTCCTTAATTTGTTGGAGATAGAATATATGTTACTCTAGGGGCTGGAGAGATGGCTCAGTGGTTAAGAGCTCAGACTGCTCTTGCAGAGGACCCGGGTTCAATTCCCAGAATCCACATGGCGGCTAAGAACTGTCTTTAACTCCAGTTCGAGGGGAATCCGTTGCCCTGTTCTGACCTCCGTGGCATTGCATGTCATGGGTGCACCAACATACATGCAGACAGTACACTCACACACATAAAAAATAATGAATACAAAAAATTTTTTAAGTATATGTGTTACTCTAAAGACTGAGTTAAATAGAAAGTATAGACAGTTTAGTATATATATTAATATATATACTAACATAAAATTTGGTAAACACAATTTTTTGTGAAACAATCACTTGATTCATTCATACATTTAGAGCTATTCATTTCTATCTTTCTGGTCTCTCAGGCAAAAAGTTCCCTTATTATTTAAGAGGTGAGAAAAGTATGAGAAATTTCCTGTCTATATCCTTCACACAGACAGCATTTCACCTAACACAGAGAGCATTTCGTCTGCTGTAGAAGAAATTTAAATTTATTTTCCATCTATAATTAGGGCACTTTTCTATACAGAATTAAAATTTTTTAAAGAAATTAGGATGTCTTTTTTTTGTTTTTAGATTTGTGAAATATGGGAGGGGCATGTAACATGCTTTATGTGTGCTTTATGTGCTTTAGGATGGCCCCTTCCCTCTTTCCCTCCTTCTCTCTCCTTGTCTATTATTTTTTTAAAAAGACAAAAAAGGAGAGGGAGAGAGAGAGAGAGAGAGAGAGAAGAGAGAGAGAGACCAAAAAAAAGCTGTTTTGCTCTGTCTTCAATTCTTACTGTCAAGTGCACTCACTCTGTGGCTGCCATGTGGCTTGGTTGGCATCCTTCCAAACCGACAGACACAGGCTTTTTTTTTTTTTTTTTTTTTTTGGTCTTTTCGAGACAGGGTCTCCCTGTAGCCCCATCTGTCCTGGAATTTGCTCTGTAGACCAGGCTGGCCTTGAACTCAGAAAGATCCGCCTTTCTCTGCCTCCCAAGTGCTAGGATTAAAGGCATGCACCACCAAGCCCGGCTGAGACACAGCTTTTTAACCATTCAATATGGACTGAAGACTCACGTATCTCCAAGAATCCTCCAAACCTTCAATGCCAGATGGGGACTACTGAGACATCCAGCTTGTGGACTGAGCAGCTACTGGGGTTTCAGCCTCTTCGGAGTATAGAATGCCATTGTTGGAGTGCCCAGGCTGTATCACGGAGGCCAGTACAGGAAGATCAAGACAGGACACAGTGCTTACTGACCTCATTTGGGGGACCATGGGAAGGAAAGACCCCAGTGTGGAGCACAAGGGCAGGATTGATGGTTGTTTGGGCTTGCCAAGGAGGAGCCTTCAAACACTTCCTTAAGGAAAACATGGCATCTTTTAGCCTAAAAGAAAATCCTTCAATTCAGGTGATGTGTGTGTGTGTGTGTGTGTGTAATACAAGTGTGAGAGAACAGCAACAACAAAAGAACTGGGAAAAAAAACTGACTGAGACAGTAAAGTTCTCCCCCAAACAATAAAGCTATGCTTTGAAACAAAACTCTGGAAAGACTCAGAAAAAGATGCAAGACATGTATGGCAGAATGCATGAACTCTGGTGGGGTGGGGGGCATGTAAAGGGAAATGACTCTAAATTGGATTGAGAAATGATGTATGATGTATGAAAAAGTTTAATAACAATAAAAAATATAGTTTAAAAAAAGATATGTCAAGTTGAAAATAGATGCAAATACTCCAGTTGTTCCAAACATTGAAAACTCTCCAGTACATGAATCATTGGTTTTAAATTTTAAGTTAAAATTAAACAAAATGAAGTCCATTGAAACATTTCTTCTTCACCAAGTCACATGTAAAGTGCTTAGTGGTTAGTATGTGCTTAGCATGTGCTGACTAGAGCTCATAAAGAAGAGATCCAGCTCTCACCAAAGGAATATTTTCTACAACAGATTCCAGCAGCTTCTTCCCCGATTCCTGCTTTTGGTCAGATCATGCCGTCCTAGGGATCCTCACTTGACACCACTCTAATGCAAAATACCCTCAGTCCCCTCCACTCCAGGCTTCTAACCCTGCACACTGGACTCTGCCTCACCTCTTTCCCATCGAATGATACCAGCTTATTATCTGATTGCTAACTGTCTCTCTCCCTCTCCTCCATTTCTTGCCAGAGATAAGCTTCCTGGAGACAAGCATCTGCTTGGTTCATGGATACATCTCAACACCTAGAACGTGGTGGGCCCACAGTACAGGCTCAGTAAACATTTGTGGTTCTAGAGTTGGGATCTGGCATTTAGCTCAGTGGTAGAGTGCTTGCTGGCTCTGGGTACACCCATAGCAATTGCTAGTGGTTTAGAGAAGAAGTGAAGGGCAGAAAGTGCCAGAACAAGGAGGTTCATAGGACAGGGAAAGAGGAATTAGCATACAGGAAGCGGTCCTAGTAAGAATAAGAAGTAGATGACTTGATTCTAGAAAAGAGAAGCTTCTTTTCTGGAGTGAAACTAGAAAAGTTGATAGAGGTTTCAGGAAATCCTTCAGCAGTGAAGGTTTGTTTTTAATTTCTGTTTTTTATTTCTTTTGCCTGTTTTTTGGCAAACTAGAGAATTCTCAAGGTCTCCCAGATGTAAGAAATAGTGAAGAGGCAAAAGCTGAGGGAAGACAAAGGTTTGTTTCTGGTTTCCAGAAATTAAAGATTGTGAAGGTGGAGTGGATACGTTGCCTCGGAGTGAGCCCCCTTAGGGCAGGTGACTGGGCAGAGCCGGCTCCCACCCTTCTATGAGAAGATGGCCAGCAAGGGACAGGAACTCACCTAATACTCTAAGAAGACCAGCTAATAAGGTTGATGGGGAACAGTAGACAGAGTTTCCACTTTCAATACCCAGTGCAAGAAGGCTGTGACAACTTACCCACAGGGTGCCCCGAATCTGTAGAAATTATTAAGACATTGAACCAGCCACCAGAGGTCACCATTTCAGAGACCAGGCTGGCAGCTAGGACCACCGGAAAACAAGTGACTTTCCCCAGTATCTGAGGGGCACCATGCTCCCGAGAGGCCGTATGCCAAAAGGAAACTGTATTTCTCTGCCCTGGAAATCAGCTCAGTTCATAAACTTCCCTGCCCACTAATGGTAAAACTAATTTTATCATTGGGATTTAGTTGGTTGAAACTAACTTGAGTAAAGACTCAAATTCAGAATGCTTTTCTTCCTAAGAGCAGCCAAAGTCCGGCTACCAAAGTGGAGGGATCTTGTTCTGGTGCTGCCCCCTGGTGGTCATTGGTTTTGCTGATCTGGCATGGTTTTACAGTGGTGGTCTCCTTTCAGGACTGTAATGTCCTGCCTTGCTCTCCAATCTGCAAGATGTGTGGGCTCTGCATTCACTTATCACAGCCCTGGGCTCCTCTGGACCCCCAGTTCTCTTCCAGGCACTTCTCTGGGCCTCTGTAATATTGCAGTTGCTTTACTGGGATAGTGTTTTGTCTATCCCAGAGAACCTGCCAGGAGTACCTGGGCAAGATAATTTTTGTTGTCTATTAAAAAAATTAACTTAGGGGCTGGAGAGATGTCTCGGCAGTTAAGAGTACTGATGGCTCTTGCAGAGGACCCAGGTTCAACTTCCAACACCCACATGGAGGCTAACAACTGTTCATAACTCAAGTTCCAGGGGAATCCAACCACTTCTGACATCTTTGGACTCTGCATGTCAACAGTGCACTACAATATACCCATAATCAATCAATCAATCAATCAATCAATCAATCAACCAACCAACCAAGAAGGGGGCTGAAGAGATGGCTCAACAGTTAAGAGCACTGACTGCTCTTGCAGAGGACCCAGGTTCCATTTCCAGCACCCACATGGTGGCTAAATGGTCTTTAAGCCAGGTGTGGCGGTGCATGCCTTTAATCCTAGCACTTGGGAGGCAGAGGCAGGTGAATCTCTGTGAGTTCAAAGCCATCCTGGTCTACAGAGTGAGTTCCAGGCCAGCCGAGGCTATCGGAAGACCCTGCCTCAAAAAANGTGGAGGAAATAAGACCAATTGCTCCAGGCAACATTGAGAAAGTCCCAATCAAGCACTTCAGTGCCAGCTTCTCCACATGTCACATGGTTACTGGCTTATATTTCCAAGACCAGACATCAACAACACAAAATACCTGGTTCTCAACTTTTTTTTTTTGACAGTGCCTCATGTATCCCAGGCTGTCCTCAAAGTCACTATGCAGCTAGGGACTGTAGGTTTATATGTGCATGCACACACGTGTCACTGCGTGCATGTGAAGGTAGGAGGACAACTTATGTGCCAGTTCTGTCTTTCCACCATACGGGGCTCAGGGGTTGGACTTGGGTTATCAGCGTGCCAGCAAACAGTTTTTCCCAGGGAGACATCTTTTGCTGCCCACTCCCCAAAGCCAGTTTTTGTTCTAGGGATTGAACTAGGCTTTGTGCACATCAGGCGAGCACTCTATCAACTCAGTGCCCTGTTTCTCAAGTTAGTTTTTGGTTTGTTTGTTTATTTGTTTTGTCTTTTTGAGACAGGGTCTCCCTGTAGCCCCAGCTGTCCTAGAACTCACTCCGTAGACCAGGGTGGCCTTGAACTCACAAAGATCCGCCTGCCTCTGCCTCCCAAGTGCTAGGACTAAAGATGTGTGCCACCACACCTGGCCTCAAATATTTTTTTTTAAAGAAAATGCAGTAAGGTGTTTGGTACAATTAGAATAGCTACTAAAATATTCTGAATATTTTTTAAAGCCCTAAGTAACTTTTTAACATACCCCTTGGATTTACAGTAAGAGTAAAGCCCACCAAGAAAAGCCACTTTATTGGGCCTGACTATCTTCTAGGAAGCCTGAATTGCCTCTTGGGTATGTACTTCAGTTCTTTAATAAAGCATCCTCCCATCTGGGCATGGTGGCATGTCTGTGTTTCCAACACTTAGGAGTCTAAAACAGGATGATCTTGTGTTGAAGACTACCATGGGCAATATACTGTTGCTAGAAAGTAACAATTGCGGCTGGAGAGATGGCTCAGTGGTTAAGAGCACTGACTGCTCTTGCAGAGGACCTAGGTTCGATTCCCAGCACCCACATGCTGGGTAAGAACCGTCTTTAGTGCCAGGTCTGGTGACACACACCTTTAATCCCAGCACTCAAGAGGCAGAGGCAGGCTGATCTCTGAGTTCAAGGCCAGCCTGGTCTACAGAGTGAGCTCCAAGCCAGCTGGGACTTAAAGGGAATAAAAAATTAAAAATAAAAAACCCAGCAATGTTGCAATCTTTTTCTGAGTCTTTCCAGAGTTTTGTTTCAAAGCATAGGCTTATTGTTTGGGGGAGAGCTTTACTGTTTTAGTCGGGTTTTTTCCCCCAGTTCTTTTGTTGTTGTTCTCTCCCACTTGCATTGCACACACACACACACACACACACACACACATCACCTGAACTGGAGGATTTTTTTTTTTTCCTTTTCGTCTTTTTACTAAGATCTCAAGGAGAGAGAAGGAAGGAGGGGAAAGAGGGAAGGCCATCCTAAAGCACATATAAGCTGTTACATGCCCCTCCCATATTTCACAAATCTAAAAACAAAAAAAGACATCCTAATTTCTTTAAAAAATTGTAATTCTATATAGAAAAGTGCCCTAATTATAGACAGAAAATAAAGGTAAATTTCTTCTACAGCAGACAAAATGCTCTCTGTGTTAGATGAAATGCTCTCTGTGTTAGGTGAAATGCTGTCTGTGTAAGGGGTATAGACAGGAAATTTCTCATATTTTTCTCACCTCTTAAATAATAAGGGAACTTTTTGCCTGAGAAACCAGAAAGATAGAAATGAATAGATCTAAATATATGAATGAATCAAGTGATTGTTTTCCCAAAAATTGTGTTTACCAAATTTCTATGTGTTAATATTATAATTTAGTGTATATATATTAATATATACACTAAACTTTCTATTTAACTCAGTCTTTAAAGTAACACATATTCTATCTCCAGCAAATTAAGGAAGCTCCTTATCACAGAGTAGCCAGGCCAGATGCAAGCAATCTTTCAGATCCCAGGGTGTAACCTACAGTAATTCATCTATTCTTTCTTATATTTCAAAAAAGTTACAAAAATAAAATAAAATAAATCTTACAAGGCCATTGTTCATTCCAATGGCTGACAAGTTGTTGGGTGTTTTTTTAAACACACACGTGCACACACACACACACACACACACACACACACACACACAAACAACAGGGAATCCCAATGGAAAGGACATTCATGGTGATAGAAGCGCTCTTGGCAGTGAGTCAACTTCAGCTTCACTGCATTCTCACAGCATTCCAGGGTATGCTAACTACGCCTTGCTATTACATTACTGCTTTGTTGTGTTTTGTAAGCATTCAACTGTAGGGGCTAGAGAGAAGGCTCAGCAGTGGCTGCTCTTCCAGAGGACCCAGGTTCATTCCCAGCACGCACGTGGTAGCCAACAACCATCTGTCCTTATCCTTTCCCAGCCACAGGCCCCTCCTTACTCCCTCACTCTGGCAGGAGCTCACACACCTTCCTGGTGGAGAGTCTTCTGTTGCTGCATTGCCATTATTAGCTCTCTTGATTTTACTTAACACAACCGAAGCTCACCTCCTGCAGCAAGTGCCTGTGGCTGCACAGCCATTCAGCTTGAGTGTCTTAATATGTTTGGTTTTTATGAGACCTTCACACATAAGAATTGTATTTGCATAATTTCCACCCTATCCTGCTGTAGCCCAAAATCAGTTAATTCAGAATAGTACCGAATTCAAAAGATTCTGAGCTAGCAGCTCAGCCCAGTCAGGGAAAATGGGCTACTAAAAACAGCTCATTTACAGCCTTGTCACTGGAAAACCAGATTGGGATGCAGTGGCTAAGCCCTAGATTCCTTTGTTCCCTGGAAAAGCCATCCTAGGACAGTCTCCATTTGGTGCATGCTATTGCCAGACTGCCTTCCTTCCTTTTATCATTTTTTTGGATGCCCCTAATCAGTTTATTGCCTGCATCCAAGGTTGTTAATTCACCTAAGTCTTATCTCTTGCAGTTATCTCTCCCCCATCTCCTTTCCTTTTTGTGAAGCACATCCCTTTGATGCCAGCCCTTTTCAAGCACTTTCTGAGAACCATATGTTTCACCCTATGTATAAGCTTGTACCAAAGACAGTAAGATGAGATTTGCCCAAGAGAAACTTAGATTAGAAGAGACTTGTGCTAGAAGAGATTTGTGGTAGATTTGTAGTAGAGATATCTGCTGTAGAGAGATTTGCAGTAAAGAGATTTTTGCCATGGAGGTTTTGCCATAGAATAAAGAGGTTTACTTGAAACTTATATAAGACTTATGTGGTGCTTGCTTAAAGAAGTCTTAGAGCAAAAGCAAATCTCCTGGGACCTGCCCTAGCAGGTTCTCGAACTGCTCTCATTGTGACTCGGGGAGCAAGGAGTGGGCCTGGGGCCCCACACCACCTTTAACTTTTTGGGTTAATGTTTAGATATAAGAAAATTATTAAAAAGGTACAAAGAATATCCCTATTTCTTCACTTTTCTCCCCTTAATGTTACTAATTTTTCTAATCATGGTGCAGTTATCAAGAACGGGAGCGGGGTCGGGATAAACACCGTACAATACTGCTAACTAACTTCAGACTGCATTTAAATTTGGTCTGAATGTTGCCACTAAGATCCTTCTTCTAGGATCCTTCCCAGGACTCGTATATTAAGTTCCATTTTCTCATTCTCCTCTAATATGTAATAATTCTTCCTGGCACCTGCCACCTTAATAAAAGGGTCAAAATGAACAGCAGTATTAATAACTCACTTAATAGCTCAGCCAACGATATGAAACTTGATATAACTTAAAAACGTCATTTTGGCGGCCGCGGAACTTTTCGGCTGTCTGTGGAGGCCCCAGGGCGGAGACATGAGCCGAACCGCTGGGTTTAGTGGGCCGGGGAAAGAGGAGAGGCAGCCTGTGAGATGGCGGTCCCAGGACTGGGAGAGGCCCCACGCCCCTGGCTGGTCCGGCCGCTAGGGTGGGCTCTGGAAGGTCGGGGAAAGGTGGCTTTTCCATCTCAGAGAGCCGAGAGTCGAGAGGGTCGGGGGAAGTGGTCGGAAACCGTGAGAGGCTAGCGACAGACAGGCGTTGGGACCAGGAAACGGAAGATTGGAGGAAAAAGGGAGGTCTGTGGACGTAGCTGTCAGGGTCGGTGACCGAGAAGGAAGGAAGGTCGGTGCAAGTGCAAGAAGAGTGAAGCGGGTAGCGGGATCCAAGAGAAGAGAGAGGGTCTGTGGAAGTGGGTAGAGGGGCGCAGGAAAGCCGTGGAAGTGGGTAGAGGGGCGCGGGAAAGCCGTGGAAGTGGCCGGGGCCGTGCCAGACGTGGCCGGAAGGTAGAGTGTTTGGAAGTTGGAAGACTTGGTGGCTTACGAAGGTCAGAAGCCGGAGTCGGCCTCAGAGAGTGGGCGACGTGGCCGGGATGTGGGATCAGAGGTGGTCAGGCTGGCCTTGCTGCAGCAGCTTCGGGCTGTCTATGGCATTAAGGTCAAGGGTGGCCGCGGACAGTGTGATCTCAGGAGACGAGAAACGCCAGCCTCGGACATACGGGGTAAAATATTTGGAATACCTTTTAGTGCATTGCCCCATTCTCTTATACCCGAATATGGACACATACCAAGCTTACTTGTTGATGCTTGCGTGTCTTTGGGAGAGCATATTCATACAGTAGGCTTTTTAGGAAATCAGGTTCTGTCATCCGTCTAAAGGCATTGAAGAACAAACCGGATCATGGTGAAGGGTGCTTGTCTTCTGCACTTCCTTGTGATACTGCAGGACTTCTTAAGCAGTTCTTTTTTTTTTTTTTAATTTTTTTTTAATTTAATTTTTTTTTTATTGATGCTTTGTGCATTTCGTACATCATTTTCCAATTCAGATCAGGCATTTTTCCCTTTCCCTTCCCCCCCCCCACAACCATCCAGATCATGTATTCTGCATAACTGTCTTGCATCTTTCTCTGTTTTTTTTTTTTTCCACTAAATTTATTTATTTATTTTTAACAAATCTAGACCATGTTCCCGCACGGGCCTGCTCATACCCATCCCCACCCCACCAGAGCGTGCCATTCTGCCAAACATGCTTCCATCTCTAGTAGTCTTTCTCAGTATTTTCCATGGGGAGTTGACTGTTTTGAGCAAGAAGTTCACTGTTCAGTCAGTTCAGTTCTTGATGCAAGTCGTTTTTGTTGTTTGTTGTTGTTGTTTCCAAAATGCATTATGCCCACTGCTTTGTACAAAAGCTCAGGGGCCCTACACAAGAAATACTTACAACTAGGGTAATTGGCACGAGTAGCCACAGATGAGTGATACAATGCCATCGTTTGTTTTTCTGGGACTGTTGTTACTTCACTCAGCATGAATACTCCTAGCTCCAGCCATTTCCTGCAAAGCTCTGATGGTCGGTCTTTCTTGACTGCTGCATAGAATTCCATTGTGTAGATGTACCACATTTTCTCTATCCACTCATCAGTTGAGGGACATTTAGGTTGTTTTCCAGCTCCTTGCTATTGTGAAGAGACGTGCAATAAACATGGCCGTGCATGTATCTCTGTGGTGGCGTAAGTCTTGAGGGTACATGCCCAGGAGTGGTATGGCTGGGTCGGGTGGCAAGTTCATTCCAAGTCTTCCAAGGGTTCTCCACACTGCTTTCATAGTGGCTGCAAGGTTTACATTCCCACCAGCAGTGATGAGTGTTCCCCTTTCCCCACAACCTCTTCCAGCACTTGGTATCATTTGTTTTCTTGATCCTAGCCAGTCTTATTGAGTAAGATGATATTAAAGTGGTTTTCATTTGCAGTTTCCTTAATGATTAGTGGATGTTGAGCAGTTCTTGAGGTGTTTCGCAGACATCTCTAATTCCCTTCCTCGCTTTGAAGTCTCTGTTCAGTTCTTTGCTCCATCTATTGGCGGGTCGTGTTTTCTTTTTTCTTTGTTTTTTGAGTAGTTTATATATCTGGAAAACAATGCTTTGTCGATTGTTCGTAGTGAAGGTTTCCTCCCATTCTGTGGGATTTCTCTTCACTTCTTGATGTTTTCTTTTGATGTACAGAAGCTTTTGAGTTTGATGATGATCCTATTTGTCAACTGGTCCGACCTTAATTTCTGTGCAGCTGCTGTCTGTTTTGGAAGTCTTTCCTACACCTATGTTCTTGTATGTCTGCTGCCAACTTTTTCTCTTCTATCACCTTCAAGTTTGGGGTTCACGTTGAGGTCTTTAAATCCATCTGGAGTTGACTTTGTACAGGGTGAGAGGTAGGGATTTAATTTCATTGTTCTACAAATGTGTGATCCAGTTTTGCCAACACCACTTGCTGAAGATGCTGTCTTTTCTCCATTGGTTTTGTGGTTTCTTGGCCCCCTTGTCAATATGAGATGGCTGAAATTGTATGTGCTCAGATTTTGGATCTTCGGTTTGTGTTTCCATTGGTCAACAGGTGTTTTTGTGCCAGTACCAGACTGTTTTTTATGACTATAGCCCGTAGTATAGTTTCAAATCGGTATAGAGATCCCTCCTGTGTAGCATCTTTTCACTCAGGATGATTTGGCTATTCGGGTCTTTTGTTTTTCCAAATGAATGTAAGAACTTTTTTTCCAAGCCTGTGAAGAAACTCTTGGGGATTTTGATTGGGATTGCATTAAATCTAACAAGAGTTTTGGTAAAATGGACATTTTTACAATGTTAATTTTCCCAATCCATGAGCATGGGAGGGTTTTTTCCATCTTCTGAGGTCTCTTCAATTTCTTCTTTAAGGGTTTAAAATTTTTTTGTTGTAGAGGTCTTTGGTATCTTTGGTAGTTTGTTCCTAGGTATCTTATTGTTTTTGAGGCTATTGTGAGTGGAAAGGTCCTCTTGAATTCTTTCTCCAGTTGCTTGTTTTTGGTGGTAAAGAAAGGCCATTGATTTTTTAAGGTTAATTTGTAACCGCACACTTTGCTGAAGCTGTTAATCGTTTCTAGGAGTTTTCTGGTGGAGTTTTTTTCATCCCTTAAGTAAACATCATATCATCACAAATAGGGATAGTTTGACGCCTCTTTTCCAATTACTACTCCTTTAATATCCTTTTCTTCTTATTGCCTAGCAAGTGTTTACAAGTCACACATATTGAAAGAAGTGGTGAAGGGGGCGCCCTTGCCCGGGTTTCCTCTTAAAGGGAATGTTTCTGTCATTTCCCCATAGTGATATATTGGCGTGGGTTTCTTGTATATGGCTTTGATACATTGAGGATGATCCTCCAACCATTCCCTCTAGACTTTAAGCATGAAGGGATGCTGGTTTTGTCAAAGGCTTTTTCAGGCATCAATTGCGATGAGGGTGTGGTTTTGTCTTTGATCCGTTTGTTTTTGATGATGTTTATTGATTTTCGTATGTTGAACCATCCCTGCATCTCTGGTATGAATCCAACTGGTCATGATGGATGATCTTATTGATGTGGGTCTGTATGCGATTTTGCCAGTATTCTGTTTAGAATTTTGGCATCTGTTCAGTGAGGGATATGGTCATAATTTCTCGCCTTTTGTTGGATCTTTGCCTGTTTTGTATTAGTGATGTTGGCTTTGATAGAAGGAATTTGGGAGAATTCCCCTCTGATTGTATACTTCTAAAACATTTTCAGAAATAATGGTTGTAGGTCTTTTTGAAAATGTTTTTAATAATTCTGGCTTGTGAAACCGTCTGGCGCCTGGGCTTTTTTAGTTGGGAGGCTGCTTACTACATCCAATAATCTTAGCTTCATATGTTGGGTCTGTTGTAAGCTGCTGGTCTCCTCTCTGGCCAAGCTTTGGGATTCCCAGGATTTCGGTTATTCATCCATTTCTTCTAGAGTTTTCATTCAAACTTGGTAGAATATAGGTTTGTTAAATTCCCATAGAATTTTCTTGATCTTTTCCTTGTACGTTGTGATATTTCCCTTTTCATCACAGATTGTATTGATTGGGAGTTGTTTTCTTTCTTTCTTTTTTTAACTGCAGAGGTTGTCTATCTTGTTTATTCTTTCAAAGAACCAACTTTTGTGGCTTCATTGATTTTTTGATGTTTTCTTTGTTTCTAATTTCATTGATTTCTGCTCTGATTTTTGTTATTTCTTCTTCCTGTCGTTGCATTAGGGTTCATCGTTGTTTCCTCTCAAGTGCTTAGCTGTAAGTGTTAGATCATTCACTGTGCTCTTTCTGTTTTTCTAATTGGCAGCCCAGGGCTATAATTTCCCTCTTAGGACTGCTTTTAAGGATCCCATAGGTTTTGTTGTGTTGTATGTCATTGTTCATTTTCAGTCCAGGTAAATGTTTTTTATTCTTTCTTATCTCTTCCGTGACCCATTTATATTCAAGAGTGTGTTGTTTAGTCTCCCATGTGTTTCGTGAGGCAGGAGGGCTTGTCCTGGTGTTTGATGTTGAGCTTTCATTGCAACTGTGCTGATAGAATGCATAAATTATTCAATTCTTTTTTGGTTTAGAGGTTTCTTGTCTGTGTCCCAGGATGTGGTCGATTTTGGAGAAGTGTTCTGGGGGTGCGGAGTAGAAAGTGTATCTCTGTATTAGGACGCAAGTTCGTAGAGTTCTATGAGGTCGATTTGGTGTATCATGTTTTTCAGTTCAGATGTCTCTCTGTTTATTTTTTGTCCTGTTGACCTATCCGAGGACTCAGTGGGGTATTGAAGTCTCCCACTATGAGTGTGCTGGGGTTTATCGGAGGCTTGTGGGTCCTGGAGAATTAGTCTTTATAAAGTTTTGGTGCACCAGAATTGGGCATAATGTTTCATAATTGTGTGAAATTTCTTGGTGGAATTGTTCCTTGGATGAAAATGTAATGGCCTTCTTTGTCTCTTCTGATTTTCGTTTACTTTGAAGTGCTATTTTATTATCGATGTAAAATAGCAACACCTGCTTTCTTTTTGGTAACCATTTGCTTGGAAATTTTTTTCCATCCCTTCACTTTAAGGTGGTGCCTGTCCTTGAAGGTAAGATGTGTTTCTTTAGACAGCAATCATGGATTTCTGTTTCTGTATCCAATCTCCACCCAGTCTATGTCTTTTGATTGGGAATTTAGTCCATTAATATTTAAGGGTTATGACGGATAGGTTTGTGTTGCTTCCCTTCCTTTTGCCTTATTAGCATCGGGCGTTTTGATTTAGGTTTTTCACTCTGCAGTTATGTTTTTCTGATTTTCTCCTAGGGCCTGGGGTTGTTGCTCCTTTCTTCTGTTCTTTGAATTGCTTCAAGTATTCTCTGAAGGGTTTTTTGTTTTTTTTTTTTTTTTTTTTTTTTTTTTTTTGTCATGAAGATTTCCTTCTTTTCACTATAATTAGGCATTTTTTGCTGGGTATGTAACCTGGGCTAGGCATCCATGTTCCTCAACACGGGAATGCTTTGGCCCAGGTTTTTCTTGCCTTCATCGTTTGCCATGAAAAGTCCACGTTGTTATTCTGATAGGTTCCCTTATAGGTCACTTGTTTTTTTTCCTGTGCAATTTAAGATTTTTTCTTTGTTTTGAGGGTCGCTAGCATTTTAACTATGATGGTGGCGGGGAAATTCTTTTCTGATCTTGTCTTTGGAGTTGCTGGTGCTTTTTGTATTGGTATTGGTTTGTCCCTTTTTTAGTTTGGGGAAATTTCATTATTCTGTTGAAGATCTGATCACATACCATTATCCTGGAGTCTTTCTCCTTCCTCTATCCTATGATACGAGGTTTGACTTTTCATAGTGTCCCACTGCTCCTGGTTGTTCTGTTTTGTGTATTTTTTAAATTTTTCATAATCTTTCCTTGAGGTTTTTTAGTTTGTTCTGTGTTATCCTCCAGGTCGGAAGTCTTTGTTCTGCTCCTCCATTCTGCTTCTGAGGCTTTTCATTCCTTTCCTCTTGAATGGATGAGTGTTTGATTTTCTTTTTTTCCTCTTTCCTCTTCGATTTCTTTAGTGTTTCTATTCTTCTTTTTGGAGCTTCTCGATCTCTTTTGTAGCTCTTTGTTTGCTGGTTGGTTTCTTGTTTCTTTTCAGCATGGGATCTTTTCAGTGTTTCTACTTCCTTCGGAGCGTTGTCATTCTCTCTCTCTCCTTCGGTCCTCATCTCTTTTCTTAGTTCTTTAATTTGTTCTTTATGATCTTGAGAGTCTTTAAGTATGTTCCCAATTGTGTTTTGCATGTATTCTGTGTCCTGGGGCATCCCCAGAGGGATCCCACTCAGGAGTCCGTCCATAGGGTTGGTAACGCTTGGCGTGGGATTATCCTGCCCCTTTCCCAGTGTTAGTCTCTTCTTCTGCTTCGTATCCTGCATATGGCTTTCCTTGCCTGTATCCAATGTGAGTCATAAAAATGGCCTCTTCCTGTGTTGAAGGCTGCTTTTGCTTGCCCCTTCAGATACCTTTTCGTAATCCCAGTTGGTCGGGGGGGTGGGGGCGGGGTCTTCAGCCTGCGATCCCGGTCACCTTGCCTGGGCTCAGGAATCGGTTTTTTTTTTTTTTTTTTTTCCTTTTTTAGCTATAAGTGATAATCCATGAGTACAAGCATCCTTCCTGCAAAACCAATCTACAGACTGTTGTGTCCAAACCCCCACAGCCCCACCATCCAGTGGGGGGAGACATGTTGTTTGTTCAATCAAGTTGATCAAATGAGTGTCCAGACTACATCGCTGTAGTTAAGCAGTTCTTTAGGGAACTGCCAGAGCCTATTCTTCCAGCAGATCTGCATGAAGCACTTTTCAAAGCTCAACAGTTGGGAACAGAGTAAAGCTACATTGTTGCTCTCCTGTCTCCTGGAAGATTACACATTGATATATTAAGATACTTCTTTAACTTTCTCAGGAATGTTTCTCTTAGGGCCAGTAAGAATATGATGGATAGCAGCAATCTTGCAATTATATTTGCACCAAATCTTCAGACAAGTGAAGGACATGAGAAGATGTCTGCTAACACAGAGAAAAAGCTACGGTTACAGGCAGCTGTAGTGCAGATTCTTATTGATTGTGCATCGGATATTGGGCGTGTGCCAGATCTTATCCTGGAAAAGATACCAGCTATGCTAGGTATTGATGGTCTCTGTGCAACTCCAACTCTGGAAGACTTTGAAGACGGTGACTGTGAAACTCCTGGTGAATGTAAGAGAAAGCAAAGACAAAGTGTCAGAGATTTTGTTAATGGAGTCCTAAACTTAAATCTAGCAGAACACCCTCTGTTACACCTCAACAGGATAGAGCCACCCAGGCATCTATATCACCAGTGATTCTTTTTTTTAATTATTTATTTTTATCAAATCTAGACCCATGCCCCCTCATCCCCCCACCCCACCAGAGCTCATGCATTCTGCCAAACATGCTTCTCATCTCTTTCTCAGTCTTTCTCAATACTCTCCATGTGGAAGTTGACTGTTTTGAGCAGAAGTTCACTGTTTCAGTCAGTTCTTCAATGCAGTCCTTTCTGTTGTTGTTGTTGTTGTTGTTGTTGTTTCCAATATGCATCACTCCCAACTGCTTTGGACAAAAGCTCAAGGGGCCATGCACAAGAAATACTTACAACTAGGTAACTGGCACTAGCATCCACAAATGAGGGATACCATTCATCCTTTGCTTTTCTGGGACTGTGTTACTTCACTCAGCATAATGTCCTCTAGCTCCAGCCATTTTCCTGCAAAGCTCATGATGTCATCTTTCTTTACTGCTGCATAGAACTCCATTGTGTAGATGTACCATATTTTCTCTATCCACTCATCAGTTGGGGGCCATTTGGGTTGGTTCCAGCTCCTTGCTATGTAAAGAGAGCTGAAATAAACATGGCCATGCATCACCAGTGATTCTTACGCCAAGTGCTAAGCGTAAATTGCCAGTAGATTCTTCTCATGTTTTCTCCAGTAAGAAGAGGAAGTCCATCAAACACAATTTGAACTTTGAACTGTTGCCAATTCATCTCTTCACCAGCAATTCTACACCGATATCAGTTCACTGTGACACAAGTCCAGAAGGCTCATCTCAGAGTCCACTCTCTCCTATAGCTAACAGTGGAAACTATTTAATGAGCACAGAGCTAGGGCAAAGTAAAAGGATCGCAAGCAAAAGGGTGTATAGGGTAGAATCTGGAAAAGCAGGCTGCTTCTCTCCTAAAGTCAGTCGTAAAGAAAAGGTTCGAAGATCTCTTCGTCTGAAATTTAGTCTGGGGAAAAATAGAGATTCAAATGGATGTTCTGGCATCAATAGATATGAAAATGTTGGTCGGCGACTAGCAAATCAAGAAAGTCTAAAAGCTAGAATTGAATTTGTAAAAGTAGGCCTTCATTTTAGCCCAGATATTGATGAAAGATTATCAAAGAAAGGTTCAGAAAAGATGAGTAAGTCTGAGGAAAACTTATTAACTCCAGATCAACTAGATAGAGCAGGTTATCAGATGTCCTGGACAGAACCCAGTAATTCAAGTTTTCAAGACATGGATGCAAATGAAGTTTCTCCAGTAATGAAAAATCTTGAGGTGGAAAATTTTTCTATGGAGCCAGATATCACTGTTGAGAAGCTGCCAGCTGTGTCGCATGATCTCAGCCCCTCCACTTTGCACAGCCAACCTAACTGCAGTGTTCTAGGAAGTTCCCTTAGTGGGGACGAAAGTAACATGACCTCTGAGACCTTGGTAAAAGAAAGTGTTTTCTGATTCTGGAAGTGATCTTCACACATTGATAAATCACAGGGAGACATCAGTAACCAGTATGGGGGAAGAAAGTGAAGCATCTTACGTAAATTATAGTCCAGTGAAAAGTCCCTTTGAAGCTGATGATTTGACTATGAGAGACTCAAAGAAAAATGATGAAAACTATACTGGTAAAGATGAGTGTGTTTTGGACATCAAAGTCCAAAACTTGGTAAAGAAGTAAATATAGAATGTTACTCAGCTCAAGTGAAAGTGGGCCTTGAACAAGACACCCATTCCAACACACTAAGTGATGAGTTAAGCCAGCAAGAATTCCCCAGTGATGATGGATCAAAGGATAAACCAAATACTCAGTCAAAGGATAATACAAATGTGATTGAAGAGAACTTAGTGGCCCAGGAAGGTCCTGGGGAAGATGAGGCTCAGTCCTCTTCCCTACAGCAGAGTACCTGCGCTGTAACAGTCCTTTCAAAGCCTAGACCTGGGAGACTTGTTAAACAGCAGTCCTTGGTGGAGAAATGTGATAAACCAGGTCCTGGAAGTTTACAAATGACAGAGCATGGAAAGGTTTCAGATCACATACAGTGGTTTAATAAGCTTTCTCTAAATGAACAAAACAGAACAAGAGCGAAGTCCCCTCTTAAATTTCAGCACACTCCTGTCCGCCAGTCCGTCAGAAGATTTAATTCCTTGTCGGAGTATTGCAGACAACCTGCAAAACCGAAGTTGGAGCTCTGGTGATGCAGATTCTCCTCTAGTTAAATCAGTGAGCTGTGACAGTGCTCTTCCCTCTTGTATAAACAATGCATCAAAAAACTCTTCGTTTACTAAATCAGGTCCTAACGAACAGATGTCTATGTCATGTGATAAGTCAAATGATGCAGTTTCTTTTTTTTTTTTTATTTTTTTCACATAAATTTATTTTTATTTTTTTTAACAAATCTAGACCCGTGTTCCCGCCTATTCCCCCACCCTGCCAGAGCTCATGCATTCTGCCAAACATGCTTTTCATCTCTTTCTCAGTCTTTCTCAATACTCTCCATGAGGAAGTTGACTGTTTTGAGCAGAAGTTCACTGTTTCAGTCAGTTCTTTGATGCAGTCCTTTCTGTTGTTGTTGTTGTTGTTCGTTTGTTGTTTCCAATATGCATTTACGCCCAAATGCTTTGGACAAAAGTTCAAAGAGCCCTGCACAAGAAATACTTACAAACTAGGTAATTGGCACTAGCATCCACAGAGAGCAGATAGCAATTCGTCGTTTTTTTTCTGGGACGTGTGTTACTTCTTCACTTAGCATAATAACTTATAGTTCCATCCATTCACCTGAAAAATTCATAATTTCATCTTTTTTACTGCTGCATAGACCTCAATTGTGTAAATGTACAATTCTTATACTCCTCAGTTGAGGGGTATTTAGGTTGGTTCGTCTCTTGTATTTGTGAGGAGTGCAATACATGGGCCGTTTGCATGTAATCCTGTGTGGTGGGTGGAGTCTTGAGGGTACATGGCCCGGTGGTATGGCTGGGTAGGGTGGCACGTTAAATTCTTGCTCAGCTGCTGTCTGATTTAGGAAGTCTCTTTTCCTACACCTATTGTCTTGTAGTCTGGCTGCCAACTTTTTTCTACTGATCCTTCATTATGGGTTTCACATGAGTCTTTGACTCCATCTGGAGTTTCACTTTTATCATCGGGCATTGTAAGGGCGGGGTTTAATTTCATTCTCTAATGGTGATCCAGTTTTGCCAACAGCACTGCTGAGATGCTGTTTTTCTCCATTGAGCTTCTTGGCCCCTTTTGTCAAATATGTATGGGCTGAAATTGTATGTGCTCAGATTTTATCTTTCGGTTTTGTTCCATTTGGTCACACAGTCTGTTTTTTGCCAGTACCAGGCTTTTTTGACTATAGCCCTGTAGATAGTTAAGCCTCTGGATTAGAGATCCCCCATTGTGTAGCTGCTTTCACTAATGTTTGTGGCATTAGGGTCTTTTGTTTTTCCAAATGATTTAGAACGTTGTTCCAAGCCGTGAAGAAACTCTTGGGATATTTGATTGGGATTGCTATTAAATCTATACACGAGTTTGTTGTAAAAATGGAATTTTTTACTATATGTCAATTTTTCCATTGACATGGGAGGTTTTTCCATCTTCTGATGTCTTTTCATTTCTTCCTTTAAAAGGGTTTAAAATTTTTGTTGTAGAGATCTGTTGGGTCTGTTAGGTAGGTGTTCCTAAGTATTTATTGTTTTGAGGCTATTGTGAGTGAAGGTCCTTTGAATTCTTCTCAAGTTGCTTGTTCTTGGTGTAAAGAAAGGCATCTTGTTTTTTTAGGTTTATTTGTTTCCGCTACTTTGCTGAAGCTGTTAAATCATTTCTAGGGTTTTGATGGAGTTTTAGTCCTTAAGTAACAATTCATACATCAGCACATAGGATTAGCTTGACTCCCTTTTCAATTAGTACTTTTTTATTCTTTTCTTCCTTAGTGGTCTACAGAGTTTCAAGCACTATATTGAAGAGGAATGGTGACAGAGGGGCACCTTGCCCGTTCCTACCTTAAGGGAATGTTTCTGTATTTCCCCATTGTGATGATATGGTTGTGGGTTTCCTGTGATATGGCTCTTGTTACATTGAGACATGATCCCTCCAATCAATCCTTCTGGACATTTAAGCATGAAGGGATGCTGGATTGTTCAAGGCTTTTTCACCAATTGACGATGATGTGGGGTTTTGTCTTTGATTTCTGTTTGTGTTATGATGTTTATTGTTTTCATATGTTGAACCATCCTTGCATCGCTTGATGAATCCAACATGGTCATGATAGGTGATCTTCATTGGAGTGTGGTCTGTATGCAATTTGCCAGTGATCCTGTTTAGGAATTTTGGCATCTGTTTCATTAATGAGATGGGTCATATAATTCTCCCTTTTTAGTTGGATCTTTTGCCTGGTTTGCGGTAATAGAGTTTGCTGGCTTCATAGAAGGATTGGGAGAATCCCCTTTGATTGTATCCTTCTCGTAACAGTTTCAGTATAATGGTTGTAGGTCTTTTTGAGGAAATGTTTTATAGAATTTCTGCCGTGAAACGCTAGGCCTGGGCTTTTTTAGTTGGCATGGCTTCTTGATACAGCTCTATTTCTTATAGTTTTGGGTCAGTTTAGCTGCTGGATCTCTTCTTCGGCAAGCTTTGGTGATCCCAGGATTTCAGGTGTTCATCATTTCTTCTAGATTTCAAACTTGGTAGAATTAGGTTCTGAATCCCATATGATTTCTGGATCTTTCCTTGTCATGATATTTCCCTTTTTATCACGGATTGTATTGATTGGAGTCTGTTCCTTTTTTCTTTTGGTTAACTGCTAGAGGTGTCGTATCTTGTTTATGCTTTCAAAAAACCAACTTTTTGCTTCATGATTTCTTTATATTGTTTTTCTTTGTTTCTAATTTCAATTGATTTTCTGCTCTGGATTTTTGTTATTTCTCTTCCTGGAATGTTGCGTTTAGGGTTAATCTGTTTTTGCCTCTCAAGTGCTTTTAGCGTAGTGTTAGATCATTCAGGTGTGCTCTTTCTGTACTTTCTAAGTAGGCAGCCGGGCTAGAAACTCCCTCTTAGGGACTGCTTTTAAAGAATCCCAAAGGTTTTGTTGTGTTGTATTGTCAATTGTCATTCAGTTCCAGGAATGCTCTTATTTCTTTATCTTTCCTTGACCCATTCATTATATTCAGGAGTGTGTTGTTTAGTCTCCATGGGTTCTTGTAGGCAGGAGGGCTTGTCCTGGTGTTGATGTTGAGACTTTATTGCACTAATTGGTCGTGGGATAGAATGCATGAACATTACTTTCAAATTCTTTTGTATTGTTAGAGGTTTCTCTGTGTGCCAGTGTTTGGTCGATTTTGGAGAATGTTTCCATGGAGTGCTGAGTAGAAAGTGTATTCTTGGTGGTATCTAGGACTGCCAATATTCGCGTAGGAAAGTCTATGAGGGCCAGTTTGGTGTATCATATCGTTTCAGTTCAGATGTCTTCTTTATTTTTTGTCCTGATGACCTATCCAAAGGGACTCAGTGGGGTATTGAAAATCTCCTACATATGAGTGTACTGGGGTTATCTGTGACTTGTGTGGTCCTGGAGAATTATCTTCTATAAAGTTTAGGTGCACCAGAAATTTGGGCATATAATATTCAATTGTTGACATCTTCTTGGTGGAATTGGCCTTTTGATTTAAAAATGCTAATAACCTCTTTGTCTCTTCTGATTTCCTTTTAATATCAGACAAAATAGGTAATTCCAAGTTCTATTTTGTCTGATATTTGAATAGCAGCACCTGCTTTCCTTTTTGGTACCATTTGCTTGAAATTTTTTCCCATCCTTCACTTTAAGGTGTGCCTGTCCTTAAAGGTAAGGATCGTGTTTCGTAGGACAGCATATCATGGATTTCTGTTTCTAATCCAACTGCCAGTCTATGTCCTTTTTGTGATTGGAATTTAGTTCCATAATACGTTAAGGTATGACTGGATAGGTTGTGTTGCTTCCGTTCCTTATATCCATTTGTGGTTTGGGTTCGGTTTTACTACTTCTCAGTTACTGATTTTTTAGTGATTTCTCTTTCTAGGTGCCTGGGGTTGGTTGCTCCCTTCTTCTGTTCTTGAATTGCTTCAAGTATTCTCGTGAAGGGTTGGTTTTCTGGACATGTATTCTTTCAAGTGTTTATGTCACGGAAGGTTTTTTCTCTCTCCTTCAACTATAATTGACATTTTTTTCGGGTATAGTAACCCGGGTTGCATCTATTGTCCTCTAACACCGGAATGCTTGCTCCAGGTTCTTCTTGCTTTCATAGTTTGCGTTAAGAAGTCACTTGTAATTCTGATAGGTTTCCCCTTATAGGTCACTTCATATTTTTTCTCTTGTGGCTTTAAGGATTTTGTCTTTGTTTGGGGTGTCTTGCATTTTAATATGATGTGGCATGGAGAATTCTTTTCTGATCTTATCTGTTTGGAGTGTATGTGCTTCATGTATTGGTATTGGTTTGTCCTTTTTTAGTTTGGGGAAGTTTTCTACTTATTTCTGTTGAAGATCTGATCAATACCATTCTCCTTGGGATTCTTCTTCTTCCTCTTTCCTATGATGTGGAGGTTTGATCTTTTCATAGTGTCCCACAGTCTTGGTTGTTTCCACCTTTGTGTAATTTTAAATTTTTCATAATCGTTTCCTGAGGTAGTTTGTTGTTCTGTGTTATCTTCCAGGTCTGATATTCTTTGTTTCTGCTTCCTCCATTGTGCTTCTGAGGCTTTTCCATTCCTTTCCTCTTGCATGGATGAGTATTTGATTTCTTTTTCATTTCTCTTTCTGATTTCTTTAGTATTTCTACTTCTTGTTGGAGCTTCTCGATCTCTTCTTGTAGCTCTTTGGTTCGCTGGTTGGTTTCTTAACTTTTTCAGGCATGGATCTTTTCAGTGTTTCTAGATTCTTTCTGGAGCTTGTCATTCTCTCTCTCTAGGTCTTCTGAGTTCCTCTCTCTTTTCCTTAGTTTTCTTTGATTTGTTCTTTATGAACTTGTAGTTCTTTAGTATGTTCCCAATTGTGTTTCTGATGTCTGTGTCCTGGGGCCTCCCCAGAGGGATCCCATGCAGGAGTCTTCCATAGGTTGGTAAAGCTGGCAGGATTATCCTGCCCCTTTCACGTGTTGTCTCTTCTTCGTGATCCTGGCATATGGGCTTCTCCTTGCCTGTATTCCAATGTGAGTCCTGAATGCCTCTTCACTTGTTGAAGGCTTGCTTTGCTTGCCACCTTCAGATGCCTTTTCGTAATCCCAGTTGGTGGGGGGGGGGTCTTCAGCCTGCATCCTGGTACCTTTGTGGGCCTCAGGAGATCTCAGAAATGATGCAGTTTCAAAATCAAGCATGGAGTTAACTTCTAAATCTTTCTCAAAAATGTAGAGCTACCGAAATCCTATGCTTGCTTCTCTTGGATCTAGTAGATTTTGTAAACAGGGGAGTAAATGTGATGGCCAAGTTAAGGTCCCCTTGGATGATCTGACTAATCATGGTTTATCACCATGTGCTATAAATAACAATGCAGGCTTTTCCCCTGAGATAAAAAAGAGAATCCTAAGGAAACCGTCAGAAAAAGAAAGGACCTGGTACAAAAGTTCTCCCAAAAATCCTATTGGAAAGACTCAACTACTACCAACAAGCAAACCTGTGACTTGTAACTGATTATGAGCTTGTCATTGATGTAAATAAAATTAGCACTTGGTGAGTGACTTGTAGGATGATTTGTGTCAATCGCTCTGGTCTTTTTTTTTTTTCTTTTTTTTTTTTTTTTTGAGAACCTCCCACTTTTGTGGCTCACTTTTTTCCATATCTGTGGAATATGCACTGGCTATTCTGAGACTGTTACCACTGCTGGTGGTGATGGGACAAAGGAGATAAACAGTAGGGACAGAAGACATGTTTGACAAGTCACATGGTAATCATTTGAAATGTAAATTAAAGGGGCTTGGCCATTTCTAGCTTTCTAAATGCTTCTTCACCCAGAGTTTTCAGAGTACTTTATCTCAAACTGTTCCATATTTAACCTTCTACTCTATAGTCTTTTGCCTTTTCTATGTTCCAGGGAGGAAACTGGGAGTTTCACAGTCAGAGCTTTGAGGTTGCCTTTTCTTCCTGCTGTTAACACAGTAAAAAGGAAGAATTCTTGTGTGCTGTTCATTGTTGCTACTGCGCTGTCAGCAGCACTGGATCATCGGGAGGAGACTGGGAATGATTGGCCCGTCTAATTGTTTTGTGCAAATTTTAATGGTGCTGCTTCCTTCAACTTACACAGCCTAGAACCAAGAACTTTTTACAGTAGTGGGCCAATCAGCAGAAGATTATGCGTCCATGATACCATTCCCTATCTAGCATGCTCTGTTCACAAGCTTGAAAGGTAGCAAGCCTATCATCTTTAAAGTTACTGAAGCATGCGCACCGTGTTCTTCAGCCACCGCCTTTGGCTACAGACCAGCGCCATTTCTCTTTAGCCTGTGTCTTCAGGCACTCTTTGACTTCCACAGTTCCCCCTTTTTTTATTTATGCAATAGGGGAGTGAGCCGTGGGGTACCATGCACTCAAGATAGACCGTACCTGTCTTAGGTGTCTCTACATCTCATGACTTCTTACCCCTTCTCGATCTCTTCTTGTAGCTCTTTGGTTCGCTGGTTGGTTTGTTTATCTTTTTCAGCATGGGATCTTTTCAGTGTTTCTACTTCCTTCCGGAGCTTGTCATTCTCTCTCTCTAGGTCCTTCTTGAGTTCCTCATTCTCTTTTCTTAGTTCTTTGATTTGTTCTTTATGAACTTGTAGTTCTTTAAGTATGTTCCCAATTGTGTTTCTGATGTCTGTGTCCTGGGGCATCCCCAGAGGGATCCCAGTGCAGGAGTCTTCCATAGGGTTGGTAAAGCTTGACGCAGGATTATCCTGCCCCTTTCCAGTGTTGTCTCTTCTTCGTGATCCTGGCATATGGGCTTCTCCTTGCCTGTATTCCAATGTGAGTCCTGAATGCCTCTTCACTGTGTTGAAGGCTTGCTTTGCTTGCCACCTTCAGATGCCTCTTCGTAATCCCAGTTGGTGGGGGGGGGGGCTCTTCAGCCTGCATCCTGGTACCTTCTGCTGGCCTCAGGAGATCTCAGAAATGATGCAGTTTCAAAATCAAGCATGGAGTTAACTTCTAAATCTTTCTCAAAAATGTAGAGCTACCGAAATCCTATGCTTGCTTCTCTTGGATCTAGTAGATTTTGTAAACAGGGGAGTAAATGTGATGGCCAAGTTAAGGTCCCCTTGGATGATCTGACTAATCATGGTTTATCACCATGTGCTATAAATAACAATGCAGGCTTTTCCCCTGAGATAAAAAAGAGAATCCTAAGGAAACCGTCAGAAAAAGAAAGGACCTGGTACAAAAGTTCTCCCAAAAATCCTATTGGAAAGACTCAACTACTACCAACAAGCAGACCTGTAGACTTGTAACTGAATTATGGACTTGTCATTGATGTAAATAAAATTAGCACTTGGTGAAGTGACTTGTAGGATGATTGTGTCAATCTAGCTCTGGTCTTTTTTTTTTTTTTCTTTTTTTTTTTTTTTTGAGACCTCCCACCTTTTGTGGCTCACTTTTTTCCATATCTGTGGAATATGCACTGGCTATTCTGAGACTGTTACCACTGCTGGTGGTGATGGGACAAAGGAGATAAACAGTAGGGACAGAAGACATGTTTGACAAGTCACATGGTAATCATTTGAAATGTAAATTAAAGGGGCTTGGCCATTTCTAGCTTTCTTAAATGCTTCTTCACCCAGAGTTTTCAGAGTCTTTATCTCAAACTGTTCCATATTTAACCTTCTACTCTATAGTCTTTTGCCTTTTCTATGTTCCAGGGAGGAAACTGGGAGTTTCACAGTCAGAGCTTTGAGGTTGCCTTTTCTTCCTGCTGTTAACACAGTAAAAAGGAAGAATTCTTGTGTGCTGTTCATTGTTGCTACCTGCGCTGTCCAGCAGCACTGGATCATCGGGAGGCAGACTGGGAATGATTGCCCGTCTAATTGTTTGTTGCAAATTCTTTTAATGGTGCTGCTTCCTTCAACTTACACAGCCTAGAAACCAAGAACTTTTATAACAGTAGTGGGCCAATCAGCAGACAGATTATGTGTCCATGCATACCATTCCCTATCTAGCATGCTCTGTTCACGAGCTTGAAAGAGTAGCACAGCCTATCATCTTAAAAGTTACTGAAGCATGCGCACCGTGTTCTTCAGCCACTGCCTTTTGGCTACAGGCCAAGCGCCATTTCTCTATAGCCTGCTGCTTCAGGCATTCTTTGACTCCCACAGTTCCCCCCTTTTTTTATTTATGCAATAGGGGAGTGAGCCGTGGGGCTACCATGCACTCAAGATAGACCGTACCTGTCTTAGGTGTCTCTACATCTCATGACTGTCTTACTTCCTGACTCTAAGCGTCAGGGTCCTTTCTTAGGTTGATCGGTCTAGGATGTGGACTTACCCGTCTTTGACTACAGGCCATCTAACTGGGTGAGCCATATTTCAGCGCTCCCTCCATTCTCTAGAGCAGTAAAGCTAAACTGTAAGAGCACCCAAACCAGTCCATTGTTTTTCCAATTCCAGTATAGTCCATCGATGATTAGTCCATTGTTCTAGGCTAGTGATGGGTACTTAGACTACTAGGATAGAGATTACACTATCTAAGAAACCAGGTAATACACAAGATCTTGAGAGACAGTCTCTAAGGAACCAAGCAATACATAAAGTCATGGGATTCAATCTCTAAGAAACCTTTCAACAATTTTTGTTATTAATCATTTTTTTCTTGGAAACAGAACATGCCTAAGAGCTACTTCCTCATCTCAGAGAACATCTTTCGAGTAAACATAGAAAATACAGTGCAGGAGGTATGCCTCCTGCCATGCATGGTTTGCCAAGCATTCTGTTTCTCATAGTTACACTCGAAGTGACCTTGGAAAAAGCCTACACCTTAAGCCATGTCTGTTTTTCCACAAGTTTCTCCTTTTTTAGTTTTTAATGTAAGAAATTTCATCCAGACCAAATTTATATTTTCTTGATTTGGCTTAATACAACAAAGATAGAACAATCCAAATAGACTAATTACAATGGCTAGAACTCCAAACATGCCTCCAGCAGTATGAGTTATACTTTGTAACATTCCTTTTGGATCCAATCCTGTAAGTTTATCAGCAAATATTTGTGCAACAATAGCAGCATCCTCATTAAACATACTTTTAGCAAAAGTATCCTCAATTTCTCCCGTTTCATAATTTTTGCCTTCACTGATGTATTACTGTGTAAATAAGCTTGAAACTCCTTCCATTTTATAACAGTTTCATTGTATTTTCTCAGTAATACAGAAAGTAGTTGAGTTCCAATCGCATCTAAGATGCAGTTGTTCTTGCAACGACATCTTTCCCAACCATCCTACCATTTGCTTTAATACATCTATTTCAGTTTGTAAACTCGAATCAATTTCAACTTGTTGGGACCACATAGTATAAGAATCTTGATGCCATTGTTCTACAAAATGTTTAGTTTGAATAGCAGTATGTAAAGCAATGCCAGATACAGCAGCAGTTGTAGTAACTGCAATAAGGCTCAAAATTACAGCAACAACAATTCCTATCATATGCTTAATACGCTTTAAAATCTTCTTTAAAAATTCCAAAATTACAGGACCTAAGGGATCATGAGCCCAAGGCCTACCAAGATTTATAGGCATCCAAATGTGAGTTTTCTGTTGCAAAACCATTAAATATTCATTACCATTTAAACTAACAGAAGTATTAATACAGGAAAATAATCTACATTCAATACAGGAAATATTAGATGAAAAACTGAAGGTCCCTATAAGAATTACAGCAGGCAAAGGTACACAAGCAGTAATATTAGTACTACTAAAATTTTTAAATGTATAGATAGCAGCTGACACTGAAGTCCCAGCAAAACTTCCATTAAACATGTGTATTGGCTTGATAGCTGCAGCCAATTTCCACAGATGAGTCTGCACCGCGGCAGGAGATGTCAAAATGGCCAATTGATTGCAATACCACCATCACCCCAAGCCATTAATCATTCAGCAGAGACGGTGTCACTCTGCTTCATGTCCTCAGTCATTCTGGTGGTTTTAAGCAAATCACAAGTAATAGTATTCCATTCTGAACAAGTATTAATAAAGAGCCCATATGGTCCCCAATTGACCCATCATGATGTTTTTAATAATTTTTCCAAATTTACCTAAGCATTCAGACCATATAACCGGCTTATATTTTAATCCAATATAAGTAAAATCAGGGTAATTTGGCAATAAAAATTCTATTTCTCTAATAACATTATCCCATGTCTGATTTACAGACCATGCAGAAAGTCACTGTAAGCGTGTCTGGCTTCCAGTTATATTTACTCCTGGCAATAACCAGTGTTGGTATGCCAAGAACAAGCAAAATTCACCAGAGCCTAAACAAATGGGAATCTTTTCCATGGTATGAGTAAAATTATATTTAGTGCCATCATTAATATTAAAAGAAGTAAGATCATTCCATGGTGGAGAGAGAATCTTTAGAGTAGTATAAACTAGTAAATCCATATCCCCCCAATACATAGGTTCTAGCATAGGAGGATTAGGAATATAAGCCCAATAATTTACATTTACTGCTTGGCCAAAAGAAATAGCAGAAAGTAAAACACACATGGCTAAAACAAATGTTCAGTAGTAAAGGGTTTCCCGGTTTATTGTACAAGACTTTGTCTCTGCACTGCAAGGGATTTTACAATTTCTCTAGATGGGCTAGCAGCTAGGATTCGCATTGCCGTCATCCCTGGCGTCATCCTGATTGTCTGTTGGCAGGCTTATCTGTATAATCCGCTGTTCCGGAATCCACCGTGGCACCTCTTTGTCCTGAGGAAAGACACAAGTACTGCCTTGGCCCCAGATCAATACTGGATCTGGACCCTTCCATTTATTAAGCAACACATCCTTCCACATTACTAGGGGTTTTACTGTCCTTAAAGGATTCCAGTGACGCTCACTAGCAGTGCGGCCTTCCTTGTCCAAGGTCAAAAAATTTAAAGTAAATAAAGCAAGGCTTAGTCTCTCTCTAGGGTTTCTACACACATCTCCCCCTTTTTGTTTTACGAGCATGTTTTTTAGAGTTTGATGACCGTGCTCCATGATGGCTTGTCCTTGTGGATTATATGGTATACCACTTTTATGAGTAATATCGAAAGTTCGACAGAACCGGGAGAAACTGGATGAAGAATAGGCAGGCCCATTATCAGTCCTGATGACTTTGGGAACACCAAGTATGGTAAATGTTTGTAAACAATGAGCAATGACATCCCTTATTTTTTCACCTGAATGAGGGGAAGCATGAATGAATCCCGAAAAAGTGTCCACTGAAACTTGTATATATTTCAGAGTGCCAAAAGATGGCACATGAATGACATCCATTTGCCATAGATGATTAGGTTGTAGTCCTTTAGGGTTGACCCCATAATGAGGGACCAGTAGTAAAGGGCCACAGGTTTGACAGTTCTTTACTATGTGTCGGGCCTGTGCTTTAGTTAAGTGAAATTTATCTCTTATGGTAGTTGAACTGACATGAAATAATTTGTGAAAATTTGTTGCTTGTTCTTCTATAGAAAGTAGGACAATGGGCTTCGTAGCCAAGTCTGCCATAGCGTTACCCCTACTTAATGGGCCTGGTAATCCAGTATGAGCTCGGATATGTCCAATGAATAATTTTTCTTTTCTGGCCCATAATAGTCTTTGAATTTGCAAGAATAAGGTATGGGCTGATGTGGATGGGGAAACATTTCCTGCGGTTTCTAAATGAGGAACAACTTGAACAATGTATTTGCTGTCTGTGAAGACATTGAGGGATTGTGTAGAATAAGTTTCAAGAACTATAATTACTGCAGTTAATTCAACTAGTTGCACAGATGAATATGGAGTGTGGTAAGTTTTTGACTCTCCTTGGGTAATAACTGCAGCAATTCCATTAGATGATCCATCTGTGAATACAGTCAAAGCGTTAGGAAGTGGATGTTGCGATATAACCTTAGGGAAGATTACTGGGTGTTGACTGAAAAATGTAAGTAGAGGTGACTTCAGGAGATGGCACTCAATTGGAATATTAGTAGTACATTTCAGGATGGCCCAGCTGTCAGAATTGTTATATAACCATTGGAGTTGAGTTATAGTAGAAAGAGTAATTATAACATCAGGATGTTTACCAAAAACTCTTAAACATTGTGTGAGGGCCAGCAAAAATGGTTTGGACTATTGTCTGAGGATAGTCAGTGATATGTTTACTATGAATAGCGTGATTATGGATCCACATTAAGGCTCCATTTTGCCATAATACTCCAGTGGGAGAATGTGGAGAGGACAGAATTATGAACTGTATTGGTTTTGTAACATCAATTCTTATACAATGAGCCTTTTCAAGAGCCTGTTCTACCAAAGTCAAGGCCTTTTTTCCTTCTAGAGTGATATTCCTAGGGGAAGTTGGATCAGGGTCTCCTCTTAAGATGTCAAATAAAGGCTTGAGATCATGAGTTGTAAATCGTAGAGTATCCAATTTATGTCCCCCAGTAAATTTTGGAAATCATTTAATGTTTTTAGATGGGATGTATTAAGATGGACCTTTTGAGGTTTAATTAATGTATCCATGATAGTGTAACCTAAATATTTTATAGGCAAGGTTTCTTGTACCTTTTCAGGAGCCACATGAAGTCCATGATGTTGTAATTGTTGAGTAAGGGCCGTAAAAGCTGTTTGTAATAATATCTTGTCTCTATGGGCTAAAAGAATGTCATCCATATAATGGATCACCAATATTTGAGAAAACTGGAGTCTAAATGGTCGCAAGGCAGAATCTACAAATACCTGACACATAGTGGGGCTGTTAGCCATTCCTTATGGGAGAACAACCCAATGAAATCTCTGGTTAGGAGTCATGCAATTAGTACTAGGAACTGAAAAAGCAAATCTGGGAGCATCCTCAGCACATAATGAAATACTAAAGAAACAATCTTTGATGTTTATAACAATGATATGAAAATCCTTAGGGATTGCAGCAGGGTTAGGGAGTCCAGGCTGTGTGGTACCTATAAGAACCATTGTTTCATAACCTTTCTCAAGTCCTGGAGAAGACGCCATTTTCCTGATTTTTTTCTTAATAACAAATATAGGAGAATTCCATGGGGAAGTTGAAGTCACTATACGTCTCCTTTTCAACTGTACACTAACCAGCTCATGTGCTGCCTGGATCTTCTCTTGGGACAGGGGCCACTGAGGGATCCAGACAGGGTCATCAGATTTCCAAGTAATTTTTAGTGGTTGTATTTGATCAGTGGCCCCTAAGAAAATGATATCCTAACCCATGTCTATCAGTTTTTTGTTTAGGAATAATTGCTTCTGTCATTCCCTGAAGACATTTTCCAGGTATATAACCCTGTTGTTTCATTAACTTTGTAGCAACTGTAGGCTCATCTGTGGTAAGATGGACTCCCATTTGACTTAAAATGTCTCACCTCCATAAGGTCACAGGTAGGGAACTGAGAACACAAGGTTGGAATAGGCCTGAATGATATTCATAATCTTTCCACTGTAAAACTTTGGAACTTTTATCAGGAGACCGGGAATACCCCAGGCCCCTCAGAGTGGCTGTTGATTTTTGTATAGGCCATCCCTCTGGCCAATCTTGGAGGGCAATAACAGAAGTATCTGCCCCAGTATCTAAAAGCCCAGTAATTGGGATGCCTTGGGTGATAAGCCTCTTTATAGGCCTATTGTTACAATTCATAGACCAAAAAACCATAGATTATTTTCCTGTAGATCCAAAGCCCCTATTTCCTCAGGATTGGGGAATTGCTTTAGTTTGTTGTGCTGCACTAGGCAGTAACACTAATTGTGCAATGCAGTCTCCAGGATTAATGACAGATATGCCTTTGGGGGAATTAACCATAATTTGAATTTCGCCTGTGTAGTCTGAATCAATAAACCCCAGGAGGGCAAAAAGGCCAGTTAATATTTTTGAGCTATGCCCAAGAAGCAAACCTACAGTTCCTGGAGGTAGTGGTTCCCTAATCCCTGCAGCCATTTGTACTCCCATTTCTGGTGTTAATACACGTCAGGAGGTGGCACAGATGTCCAATCCTGCACTTCCTTGGGTTCCTCTGCAGAGGGAGTCAATGGTAGGAAGGGATTGTGACGAGGGATCATCGTCCGTATTGGGTAAATTGGTGGAGTCAAGTCCATGGCTGCCCCATACATTTGGGGGGCCCGAGGCAGTGGGCCCATTTTCCTGTTTTTTGAAAACGGAAGAATAGGATGTCCCTCCAAATCAGTTTTTGATTTACATTCATTGGCCCAGTGCCTTCCTCTTTTACATTTTGGACATATGCTTGGGGACCGCGTTGTGATTGAGGGAAAGAATTTCCCCTATTTCGGGGGAAACCTTTTCTCATATGTCCAGGTTGCCCACAATTGAAACAAGGCTTGGGTCTAGCTCTGCTTCCCAATCCTAGTGGAGAAACTACACGTATTGCAGCAGCAATCACAGCCCCTGTGACCATGGCATCATTAATATCTCTACAGACCTTAATGTAAGTAGAGAGATCTCTATTCTTCCATGGCCGAATGGCTTCTCTACACCATTTGTTTGCCTGTTCTTATGCCAACTGCTTAATCAGCAGCATGACCTGGTCTACATCTCCGAAAATTCTACTTGCCATTTGGATTAGTCTACAAAATCTGCATAAGGCTCATTTGCTCTTTGAATCACTTTCAATAGTTGTCCTTGTAAATCACCTACTCCTTGAATAGATTTCCAAGCTTGAGTAGTGGCTGCAGCAATTTGAGCATAAACTCCTGGATCATATTATATTTGGGCTGCCAATGTGGCATAATCAACCTCACCAGTGAGCATGTTTATATCTCTTTGTGGAAACCCTGCCAAGCATTTCTGCAGGCAGTTTCCATAGACAGCTCCTGCCAGGTGGTCTTCCAAACCAAATACGAACCACCAGAGAGGACTGCTCTACATAATCTTTTCCAATCTTCAGGGCATAAATTCATACTGGCTAGGGTTTCCAGCATGCTAACAGTGAAAGGTGCCTGAGGACCCTAAGTGGCCACCGCTTCTTTTAATTGTTTAATTGATTTGAAATCTAGCGGCTGGTGATATCTTTGTTGATTTTTGTCCTCTATGATAGGCCATTCCCATTCCCTTTCAGAGTGACAGCTGACTTTAAATAGTCTCTTTGTATGGGTGGTAACCTCATCAACATCAATGGCCTCCCTCTGTCTTGTTTTATCTCTCCCTGTGGGGGGGGGTGGAGGCTTCACTCGAAGTGGATCCTTTTCTGAACATTGTTCTAACTCATCCCCACTTAATTCTTCCCCCTCTGATTCATCCCCATTTCTTTGGGATTCCTGCTCTCTTACTTCCTCCACAGTTTCCTTCCCTCAGGAGATTTGACTCTTCTAGGCTTCAAGGAGCCAAGGCATTCTCTAATTAACTGCCACATTGGAAATGTTCCCTTGGGAAATGGCTCTAAATCTTCTTGCCTTTCTAAATCTTTTTATGTTGTTCCCAATGAGGAACGTTTAAAAAACCCTCTTCCAGAAACCATGGACTCACCTTTAACATGGTTTCCACATAAGTTTTTGCCGTACTATCTTTTATAGCAGCCCCATTGGATTTTAACAAGTCTTTTATTACTCTAGTCATCTGATTTCTTGATATTTCTGAGCCCATTTTGTTTATTTCCCTGCTCCCTATAACACTCTGGCCAGAGCTTTTACCTGCAGGGTTCCTCAGTACTTACTGCCAGGCCAATGAAATGAAAGTGCTTCAGAGGTTCCCCGTACGGGCCACCACTTGCACCGTCCAGCAGCACTGGATCATCGGCGCAGCAGGGGGAAAGTCCTGACTGCCAACCCCTTCATGAACACACAGACATCTGGATCTGGGAAGAGCACACAGTGGACCCTGCTCTGAGAGTGGTGGCAGCTCAGCGCCACCTATATAGAGGTCTGCACAGTTATGGTGGACTGACGGTCACATCATTTACTGCTTTCTTATCACGACAACCCTCCAGGCTCCAACGCTGGCAATGCCTCCATCCCCAAAGGAATGAGGTGCTCTGGGATGTCTACCTGGAATATATCCTTCCCCCCTTTCTTAGGTATGGGCTCCAGCAACCACCTGGGGTTTGAAATCAGAGACAGGTACTTCCGTTGCAGGTTGGTGAGCACAGCTTGAGTTTCCAGTTCCACAATCTCATCCACAGTTAAAGTTTCCAGACACTGCGAAGTTTCCCCTATGTCCACAAGCCCTGCTACCACTCCTCTGCCGTATCTTTCACCTTCTTGGAGTAAGGCCTGAATCTGCATCAGGGTCATTCCCAGCCTCTCCACCAGCAGGTGCCACCAAGCTCCATCTTCCCAGTCCCTGTGAGCAATGTGGATGGTGATGGTGCATTTCTGATGGCTGCTCAGCATGGGACGCCATCTTGTCTCCGGGGTCTTGATTCCATTTAAGACAAAACCAGCACAAGGCTGCTGGAAGGAGAGGCAGGCAAACCTCATTGTCCTCGGAAGCTATGAACAGAGGAGCAGTTTGTGAGTCTCCAGAGAAATGCCAAAGTGTGTATAGATAGCACCGGGTCTAGGAGCGATGAAGCCTGTTGTGTGCAGACCTGGAATTGGAGCAGGGTGAGGCTGTAATGACGCACCGAGTCTGCTCAACTTTAACAAATGGAAAAATTCTTTTTTAAAGTTTTATTTATTTTAATGTGTATGAATGTACTGTCTGCATGTAGGTTGGTGCACCCGTGTTGTGCAATGCTGCGGAGGTCAGAAGAGGGTGTCGGATTCCCATGGAACTGGAGTTAAAGACAGTTCTCAGCCACCATGTGGGTGCTGGGAATCAAACCTGGGACCTCTGCAAGAGCAGTCGGTGCTCTTAACTGCTAGGCCATCTCTCCAGCCCCACAAATGGAAAAATTCTATGTATACCAATGAATTATTTTTAAAATAAATTCTTCATGATTAATAAGTATTTGCTAGGTGTGATATTTTATATACCTATCTATTTGGGGGTCACATATTTATGGAGCAAAAAGAAAGTTGAAAAGTTTAAAAATTCTTGCTCTAAGTCTTTCTGCGACTCTTCAACTACTAATTAAATATATTTTCTCCTTATATCCAAACTGGTTTCTCTGGGTGTAATAAAAAACTCTGCCTGATATAGCACTCTTTAGATATCCACGTATACATTTGGAAATTGAAAATATTTATTACAGAATTATAATCAGGCACATCTGTAGCTTCATGGCTGATGAGGAATGGCTGCGTGGCAGGCCGAGCGTCTGAGGTAGGAGAGCACTGGCGCTGGACTGTGGCGGTGGTGGTGACACAGCACCAGGAATGGACTTAACACTAATCAGCACTATACGGAACATAGAATGGTCAAGTTTATGTTAGGTGTATTTTATCACATTGAAAGGGCTAAACTAACAAGGTAATGGTGAAAATAGAAATAAAAATGAGAAATGCACTCAGCCTTGGTGCTGAGATTAGATGTAATGGCTAAAGCAGAGAAACAAAATACCAAAAGTAAAATACTAAGGATTTGACTCTCTAATTAAGACAGGGAAGGGAGTCAAGGAATTGCTAGGGTTTTGAAGTTTGAACAGTACTTGAATGTGGCAGGGCCCTGTAGGACCCTTGTCTCCAGCTATTGCATTGTTTTGAAGGGTTGTGGAACCTTATGCACCAGGACAGGGTCTGAGCTAACATCCCAGCTCCCCTCCGGCCCCAGCTTTCTGCTTCCTGATCTGCTGAGCTGTGAGCAAGCCAACCTGCAACTTCCAGCCACCAGAGACAGTGCCATGCTCCACCATGCCTTCCCCATGATGGACTGCAGCCTTGAACTGTGACCCCAAATAAACCTCTCCACATGCTGCTTCTTGTCTGGTCAGTCATTAAGAAAAATAACTGACACAATACAGGAAAGAGGATCAAGGGGAAGCTGTGGTTTAGGGAAGTCTGAAGGGTAGATGTTAAATACATGCAATATGAAATGCCAACTACTGACAAGTGACTCAGAAATTTAAGACTGTTTCTTTGAACTAACTGAGAAGAGTTCCCAAATACATAAGATTCTTCTGGAAACTACTACTAGAAAAGGAAAGACTATATTTAACTATCTTGGGCACTGAGTATAGTATTTATTATATCCACATAGAATTAACATCGTTTTACCTATCTCCTAAGTTTTCCATCACTGAGCCAGGAGTTTCAGTGTGTGCTTGTAACCCCAGGTCCTGAGAGACAGAGGCTGGAATACCCAAGTTTGAGACAAGCCTGGGCTACAGAGAAAGACTCTGTTTCAAAAAAATTTCACAGCTAGTAAACAAATAAAAAAATATTTATGATGTGGCCAACATAGTCTGTGGACTATAAACAATACACACTCACAAAACTGGTATCTTTCTGGAAGAGGCAATTGGTTGCTTCTTGTCTTATTCATTTTACTTTCTAGACACTGGTAACTGAGCAAGTCTGAGATAATCCTGTAATTTTCAACTATAGTTTCACTTAATTATCTTTATTTTATGTGTATGAGTATATGGCCTGCATGTATGTAAGTGTACCCATATCATTCAATGCCCGTGAAGGTCAGAAAAGGCATTGGGTCCCCTAGAACTGTAGTTACTGCTATGTGGGTGCTGGGAACTGAACCCAAGTCCCCTGTAAGAGCAGCCAGTGCTCTTAACAACTGAACCATCTCTCCAGCCCCCAGATTCCTGATGCTTGACCAGTCCACCGCTAGAGTAAATGGGAAGAAAGATAAGACTCCACCTCACCTGGGTAGACTCCAATTTTAGGGGACCCAAAGGAAGCTGCTTTTAAATATTTGTTTTCAATATTTATTCCTCTTCATAATGCTTATTTATTTTTTAAACTGGATCTCAATTTTATTTTTTTTAATTTTCATTTTTTTATTGATGCTTTGTGTATTTCATATATCATTTTCCAATTCAGTTCAGGCATATTTCCCTTTCCCTTCCCCCCACCCCACCCCATCCCAGATCATGCATTCTGGCATAAGTGTCCTGCATCTTTCACTCAGTTTTTTTTTTCATTTTTTAACAATAAGTGATAATTTATGAGTATAAGCATCCTTCATGTAAAACCAGTTTGCAAGCAGTTGTGCCCAAACACACCCAGTGCTTATTTAATGTCATTTCTGCTCATTATGAAACCTGAGTTTTTCTTGCCTCTTGCTTTTTCTCTCTCTATCCACAGCACTCTTCTCCATTCTTTTTCCTTCCTTTGATCCAACCTTGATCCTTTCTTTTTAACCTTTCCCCTGAACATTTCTTTATTTCACTCATTACTATTTTCACTGTTTGCTTAAATGTTTAACTCCACAATCCACATTTTGCCACTTCATTTCTACCTCACTGGCGATGGACTGGTGTGTGATAGGCTTTAACAAGCTGTAGGTATACTTCTTATCTTGCCTGCTTTGGCAGTGGTACTGTTACATGATTTTTTTTCTTCTCTGAGTAGATTGGGTATTGAGCCCTCAAGAGTAGAATACTGCAGGGCATGATGGCGCACACCTTCAATCCTAGCACTTGGGAGACAGAGGTAGGCTAATTTCAGGACAGCTGGGACTACAGGGACACCCTGCCTCAAAAAGACCAAAAAAAAAAAAAAAAAGAGAATACTAAGAAGACCACCATATAAAACCCAAACACATACCCAAATCAGCAGATACATGAATCATAGCACAGAAATAAAACAGAAAAGAACAAGGCAATGTGGTGCTCCAAAACATCATGATTCCGATTATTAAGTCCAAGGCAACAAATTAGTTGAAATGCCGAGTAATTTGTCTACCTATAAAAATGATCAGTGATGACTGGGGCTAGAGAGATGACCTAGCGGTTAAGAGCACCAATTGCTCTTGCAGAGGACCCCGAGTTCAATCCCCAGCACCCATATGGCAGCTAAGAACCATCTTTAACTCCGGTTCCAGGGGAATCCAACGCCCTCTTCTGATCTCCTCAGCATTGCACGACATGGGTGCACAAACCTACATGCAGAGAGTACACTCATACACATAAAAAATAAATTAATTTAAAAAATGATCAGAGATTACAAACAGCAAAGAAGCAAATGAATGAAGCAAGGAACTAAGACAATATGTAAATGCATTCAGGACCCGGATGGGAAAGTCAGCAGTAAGTGATCTGTTTGAGTCTACCATTTTGATTCTTTCCCCTCCAAGACCCAAGAAGAGAACAGAGTTCAGCACTCAGATTTTGTGTATCCTAGACAGGAAACAGCTTTGGCCAGCAGCCCAGGCAGCAAGCTAGGATGAACAAAGGATGGCCATCTGCTCTGTCCCTGACAAAGCAGCATCACTGAGGTGTCTCTTTGCCCACGCAGGAAGTTCATTGAGGACTCTGTTTTCTAGTTGTGTAAGGCACATCACCAGAATTTTGATACTGCATTCAATTTGTGGATCTTTCAGTTATACAGCCAAGTTTTCCTAATATTAACCTGCTAATCCATGAATGGAAATGTTCTATCTTCTAATATCTTCTTTGGTGTTTTGTAGTTTTCACTGTCTGTCTTTCACAGCCTTAGTTAGGTTTGTTGCTAGATGTTTTACTTTTCGAGGCTACTGCCCACACATTTGAGGTGATCCTCCCCCTCCCTTAATACATCCATTGTGCATTTGATCATATCTAGAACACAGTCATACAATGCCTTCTCTTAGAGATTGTGATGGCTAATCATGATGGTCAACTTGACAAACCAGCAAAAAAGGAAGTTTAACTGAGGAACTTCCTTCATCAGATTGGCCTGTGGGTATTTTCTTGATTGCTATGGGAGATGTTATCCCCACCCAGGGAGGCCTGAACTGCATAAGAAAGGTAGCTGAGCTGGGCGTGGTGGCGCATGCCTTTAATCCCAGCACTTGGGAGGCAGAGGCAGGCGGATCTTTGTGAGTTCAAGGCCAGCCTGGTCTACACAGTGAGTTCCAGGACAGCTGGGGCTACAGGGAGACCCTGTCTTGAAAAGACACACACACACACACACACACAAAAAAAAGAAAGGTAGCTGAATCCAGAAGCAAAGCAGTAGCAGTATTCCTCCATGATCGGCTTCGGCTCCTGCCTCAGGCTTCCTGCCTTGAGTTCCTCCTGCCCTGCTTCCGTAAGTGATAAACTGTGTGTGACCTGGAAGTGTAAGACAAAACAGACCCTTTCCTTCTTTTTTTAAGACCCTTTCCTTCTAAAGTTGGTTTTGGTCAGTATTTCTCATAGTAACAGAAAGCAAACTTGAACAGAGATGCATTAAATACTGTGGTCATCGAATCTGTAGTAGTGAAGATAATGTGCATGATTTATTTTTTGTTGTTGTTGCAAAATTAATTTATTTGTTATCTCTTGTATTGACAATAAAAAAGTTCTTACTACTTTCTCATATGGGTTATCTTTTCTATGACGAACACCTGATCTGCCTGCCCAGTCCTGGAATCTAAGCACAGTAAATTTGGTGCCTTTTTCTTGTATCTTTTGACAGCAGGTATTTTATAACACTCTGTCCTTTTGTTTCTATGCCTCACTTTGTTGCATTGGATCTAAACTAGCCACAAAGTCATGTTTGTAGGCAGCATAAGGGTCTAATAAATACTGTTCTCTAGGGGAAAAATTAATGTCTTTCCAGAAACAGGCCATCAGCACGTTGACTCATGTACACTGATGGGACTTTGTTCAGCAGAGGGGTTCCTTCACATCCCAAATGAAAATGTTAAATGTAGTGCACACAGTATTGCCTGTTTCCAAAGTATAGATAAATAATTTATTAAAAATATATACACCTTGTATATTTAAGCCATATTTGAATAGGCTAGGATAAGATTATCAAAAAAAGGTATATACTGGAGTTAGAAAGTTATTACAACCTACAGATAAATAAGATCAGCTTGGTCCTATGATATTTCTAACTACCATTCACACTTCATGGCTTCTAAACAGATGGAGACAGTCAGGAGGTAATCTTGGTGCTCAGTGCTTAGAAGTCTCTGCCTGCCTCAGTACTGTGGGTCGGGCTCTGTGTCGGGCTTCAAGTCCACAGCATAGAAAAGCAGCAACTTCAACAAATGCACTTTGTCCTGGAGCTGGGGGACCAGAGGTTCCCCTAGCAGGTGGATCAGATGGCTGTTGAAGGCCTCGATCTGCTTCTCCACATCTACCACAGTGATGTCACCTCCTTGCTGGGGCTAAGCCTTAATTCTTTTGATGATTAAGTCTTTATGATCAATCACTGAACTCTGTAGGTGCTCTGTTAACACATGTTGATAACTGGACAGCAGAAATTGCAGATGTTCAAGCAGCACATCCCAAGTCCGCCACTAGCTTTTATCAAACTGACATTTGAGCAGTGATGTGGAATTGTTCAGAAAATAGAGGGCCTGGGCCAGAGACAAGGGCAGGCAGGTAGGTGTCTCCCAGCTGTGGAGGAATCTGATCTCTAGCACTGTAGCACAGAAGGTGGCTTCCCATGGTAGTGAAGGACATTTCCCTCTGCCTCCGCTCAGGAATGTCCAGCACGAACTCAAACATCATCTCGGCTATTTTATTGGAGCTGCAGGTAGGAGTCCTGTCCACCTCTATGCCTATGGACAACATCCTCTGAAGCTGACACACAATCCTGCAGTGCTCTTAATCGCTGAGCCATCTCTCTAATAACCGATTTATTTTAATCATTCATTTCTTTTGTCACTATTTGCAAGTTTGTATCTTAGGCCGACATATTGAAAGCTTCATTTTCAGCCTCTGCCATTCTTGGGAGATGGTAGAACCAGAGAGATGGTTCCTTTGCTGGTTAGTTTTTGTCAATTTGACACAAACTAGAGTCACCTAGGAAGAAGGAACTTCAGTTGAGGAATTTGCTCCATCAGACTGGCCTATGGTCATGTCTGTGAAATATTTTCCTAACTGTTAATTAATGCAGGCGTGCTTAGCCCACTGTGGGTTGTGCCATCCCTGGACAGATGGGTCAGTAGTTGAAACCACTAGCTGGTTCTGCAGAGGAGCTGGGTCAATTCCCAGCACAAATGTGGAGGCTAACAACCATCTGTAACTCCAGTTCCAAGGGATCTGATCCCCTCTTCTGACCTCTACAAGCACTGCACAACACAGGTACACTTAACATACATGCAGGCAATAGACTCATAAAATAAACATAATTTTAAAAATATAAAAGTAGCAAGAGGAACAAGCCAGTAAGCACTGTTCCTCCGTGGTTTATGCCTCAGGTTCCCGCCTTGAGTTCCTGCTCTGACTTCCCTCAGTGTTGAACTGTAAGCTGCAAGTGTAACATAAATAAGTCTTTTCCTCCCCAAGTTGGATTTGGTCAGTATTTTATCACAGCAACAGAAAGCAAACTACAATACTTTCTTTAGGTGGTGGAAATTTTCTTAGTGGAAGGAAGTTGGGTCACTGGGACATGCCCTTGAAAGATGTACTTTATAGCCTTTGGCCTTCTCCCCAACCCAGCCTCCTGACTGCTACAGAGTGAACGGCACCCTCTATCACACATTCCTGCTGTAATGCATTGTACCAGGCCAGGCCAAAGCAACAGGACCAGCAAAACTAAATGGAAACCTCTGATCCTGTAAAATGAAACATACCCTTCTTCCCTGGAATTTTATTTTTATTTATTTATTTATTTTTAATTTTATTTATATATTTTTTTATTTTATTTATTTTTTTATGTGTATTAATGTACTGTCTGCATGTAGGTTGGTGCACCCGTGTCATGCAATGCAGCGGAGGTCAGAAGAGTGTTTCAGATTCCCCTGGAACTGGAGTTAAAGACAGTTCTTAGCTGTCCTGTGGGTGCTGGGAATTGAAGCTGGGTCTTCTGCAAGAGCACTCGGCGCTCTTAACCACTAGGCCATCTCTCCAGCCCCCTTCCCTGTAATTTTATTACCTCAGGTATTTTGTCATAGTAATGATGAGCTAACACTGTTGACCTGTGTATTAGTTTATGTTACAGGTCCTAGTTAATATAAACATTCATGTGCTCTGTGATAGTCTCAAGTCCTCAAGGAGTAAGTATAAAATAATTAAATGAGGGCTGGAGAGATGGCTCAGTGGTTAAGAGCACTGACTGCTCTTGCAGAGGACCCAGATTTGGTTCCCAGCACCCACATGACGGCTAACATCTGTCTGTAACTCCAGTTCCAGATCTGTCACACTGTTCTGACCTTGAGCACTGTGTGACATGGGTGCACTTACATACATGCAGACAATATATTCATACACACAAAATTTATAAAATATTTAAAACTAACAAATCACAGGGCCTGCTGTTGTTCACCTTAATCCCAGCACTTGGGAGGCAGGGGCAGGCAGATCTCTGTGAGATCAAGGTCACTCTCGTGTGTATAGTGAGTTCCAGGTCAGCTGGGGCTACAGGGAGACCCTGTCTCAAAAAAAAAAAAAAAAATTACAACAAATCAAATCCAGAAATAGAAGAACCCAGCTGATTTTCATTAGAGATTTGCAAAAATGTAAAATGATGTGGCTCTTTTCACCAAATTATTTTGCTTAATTTTTTGAGGGAAAAATAATGAATGGGAGGAAAAAAGAAAATACAATTTTTAAGCAGGGCGTGGTGGCACATGCCTTTAATCCTAGCACTTAGGAGGCAGAGGCAGGCAGATCTTTGTGAGTTCAAGGCCAGTCTGGTGTGAGTTCCAGGACAGCTGGGGCTACAGGGAGACCCTGTCTTGAAAAGACCAAAAAAAAAAAAAAAAAAAAAAAAAAGAAAATACAATTTTTGAATTTTTTATCTCCACATGGCTGATGGCCTATCTTCAACCTATGTCCACTCACAATTCACTTCACCACACCAGTGGGTTGGAAAGAGGTCCACACGGGGACCTCTTTCCAACCCACTGGCCACCGGAACAAAATGCAGGCCTGCTTTGGCCTATATTCACGCAAAAAATAAAGATGACTAAAGATGACAGCTGGGAATTCTGTAATGATGGTAATGGAAAATTAGATTTATTACCCACTACAGCCTGCTTTTATAAGCCAAATGACGTCAGTTCCCAGAGCCAATCACAGGCCCCCCCCAATTCTGCACTACTGTGCACTGTTGCCCCACCCAGCACCATGGACCTAGGCCACCTTGTCTGCTCCTCCTTGGGGTGGGGTCAGAGAAATCCCCTGACTCCCATCCATGTGGTGCCCTGAGGGGTGCTAGCTGAGAACTAGCCCCCAATTCAAAATGGATCTTCCTACACCTTATTTCATAGCCTTCCTGTCCTATAGAGGGAGAGAGGAAGGGAAAGAGGGAGAGAGGGTAAGTGGAGAGGGAAAGGGAGAAAGGAAACCAGCTCCCGTCACGGAGCCTCCACCTGTCCTCTGGTTTTATTTCCTCTCATCTTGGCTATTACATTTATTTCAGCAGCCATACTCTTCCAGCTTTCTCCCTCCTTTGAATTCTTGGTAAATAATAACAATGCCCTCTGAACAGCATGGTCATTTAAAACCTTCAGTTTTCTGCTACATCAGAGTATTACTGCAACTTAATAGAAAAGAATGTCTTTGGAACCTTCTTAGTGTTTAAGATGTGATGACTCAGAAAAATACTGGCAACATAAGATTATGACACATTTCTTCTTTTGCATTTGTGTGTGTGTGTGTGTGTGTGTGTGTGTGTGTGTGTGTGTGCCTATAGTCCAGGCTGCCCTCAAATTCAGTGGTCCTCCTGCCCTGCCTCAGCCTCCCCAGTGCTAGAATTACAGGCATATGTTACCACTCCTGACATTCCTGTTTTGCTTTTTCAGACAGGGGTCTCACTCTGTAGTAACTGACCTAGAGCGCAATATGAGGACAGACTACCCTCAAACCTGTAGCAAACCGCCTGCTTCAGAACTCAAGTTCTGGGCTTACAGGTCTGAGCCACCACACCCAGCTATGATGCATCTCCTTGGTTCCTCTCTTCAAAGGAGGAACCAGGAATCTAAAACTTATTCTGTTTCCCTGAAATGAGAACCTGATAGGAAATTAACTTTTGTACTGTTTTGCTTTTTGAGACACTCTGCAGCTCAGGCAGCCTGTAACTATGGAACCCAGACTGGCCTCCAATTTACAGTGTTCCTCCTGCATCAGCCTCCCCAGTGCCAGAATTACAGGCATGTGCCACCTGCCCAGCATTAGTTTTGAATGGAGCCCAGGTATTCATATTTGGACTACCACTGATACATGATACATATACCTATCCTTGATACCATGATACATATACCTATCCTTGACTAATGCATTCGCGTATTACTGTGTAACATATGAGGACCTATGAGTTCTCCACGAAAATCAAGGACATTAACAACAACTGCAAGCACACTAACCTGTCTCTTTGTTGTTCTATTCGCTCATCCCCTCTAACTCCAACATAAACACCACTCTGCGTACTCTTCTTGATATTTGTAGTAAAATACACCTAACATAAAAATTCACACTTTAGGTACAGCTCCGCGTCATAAGTACATCACTCATGGTGTGCCAACAGCCACCCCCTTTGTAGAAGTAGTTTTAGTGTTTAAATATACATGCCTACGCAGCATACAATTTGACTTTTGGCTCGTTGAACTCTATTGAAAGGACAATCTGGCAATATTTAATCCATACCACGTGGAAAGAAAATCACTGTGCTCTAAAACGCATGCACACTGAAGCTGTTCTCAGCCCTCCCAAACACGCCTGCAAGCATCTGCAACCCCTTTGGCAGCTGCCTGTGAATGAAGAGGCCCATGAGTTGGGAGAAGCATGTAAGCAACATTACTCGGCTGAGTGAATCTCTTAGGAGTGCCAAGTCCAGACTACAAAGGGGAAGCTTTGCTCGCTCCCACTTCCCAAGGACCACCTGCAGCTGAGGGGATTCCTGTCTTCAGAAGCCACTGAAGCCCCTGCTGCTTTTATTTAGGAAGCTGAGAGCACATGAGTTTCTCAGAGAGCATTTTTCCTAGGTCTATGTTCACAAGCTTTTCAGGACACCATCTGTTCTGTTCTGCTTTTATGGTCTGATGCCATAACCAAAGGATTAGGAGAAAAATCAACGGAAGTGGAGACTGAAACTGAGATGGGACAGTTCCTTACCCCTCACTTTCTTTCAAAAGGAGACCCAAAGCAGCAAAAACTGGGAAAGTGGATATACCAAAAGCCTTCATAGGAGAAGAATAAATTCTGTTATTATTTCTCCTTTTTCCACTCAACCCATGCAGGGTTGCCTGTGACTGAACTAACAGTGGGTCTGCCACCACTGCTCAAGTGTGAATGTTCCCTGAATGACTTCCCATGTTGGTAAGATTTGTGAGGTTTATACCCTCAGCAGAGTCCATGCAAATGAGAGAGGGAATATTTGTTTTGCTTCTGTTCTCACAAGGCAACATATTAATACATAATTTACCTGCCCAGTCACTCTGATCCTGGAAAAGAAGTGACCTGGAAACCACAACCATCCATCCCAGTCACTGGAAACATTTTTTGGGGGGAGGGGGGCTTTTTGAGACAGGGTCTCTCTTTAGTCCCAGCTGTCGTGGGACTTGCTATGTAGTATGTAGACCAGGCTGGCCTTGAACTCACAGAGATCTGCCTGCCTCTGCCTCCCAAGTGCTGAGTAGTTCCCCTAGAATCCCTTACACTTTACTCTATAGACGTGGTTAACATAATTAATTGTCTAAGAACACGTTTATTGTGGGTGACTGGGGCAATGAGTGTTCTCAACCTTTAAGGCTGATGTCCAGATCACAAGGTATGACTTCCGCATTCCATTATGCTAATCCTCCTAAACACCTGAAATTGGCCTTAAACTGCCAATTCATCTGCCTCTATCTCCCAAGTCCTGGGCTGATATGGGGGCACCACCACATCTGGCTTGGAAATTGGAGTCCAAATGTGGACATCGATGAGTCAACATAAATCCTTTTGAAGGGGGTTGGTTGGCTTCCCCCATGTTGTTGTTTGGTGGCATTTCTGTACTTGCAAATGTTCCCCTTTTGTCCCCTCTGGGCCAAACTTTTCAAGTCCCTTCCAAGCATTTATGACCTTAATGGGTACACTCTCCTAGGTATTTCTATATTAGAGATTTCTTTTTATTTCACCCACTTGATGCCAATCTTATAGTTACTGTTATTTATTGTTTTGTGCCTTTTGATCTTCCAAATTAGAATGTAAGTCCATCAAGGAGAGACCCTGGGTCTTATCTCTTCCAGTGTACCCTAGAATAGCTTAGTTCTCTACACAAGTACAGGGACAATATTGAGAAGCCTGACTCTTCTAACATCACCCAGGGCAATATATGTAATATGCACTAAGGAAATTTGTATGTCTTCATTGATTCAATGCATAATTGCAGAAAGTGACATATTAAGAATTTTCTAATGGCAGAATGCTTTGTTTATAATCAGTCTTTGGAGCCAGGTGTAGTGGCGCACGCCTTTAATCCTAGCACTTGGGAGGCAGAGGCAGGTGGATCTTTGTGAGTTCAAGGCCAGCCTGGTCTACACAGTGAGTTCCAGGACAGCTGGGGCTACAGGGAGACCCTGTCTCAAAAAGACCAATAAATAAATAAATAAATAAATAAATAAATAAATAAATAAATAAATAATCAGTCTTTGGAAAGAAGATTCTGGCCCACACCTAGCTAAGACTATCTATGCTGATTTCACCTACTTCCTCTGTTAACTTCTAGGGAAAGTATACTTTTTGAGAATCTCATGTAGCTCAGACTGGCTTTGAATTTACTACACAGATGAAATTCTTTTTTATTTTTTAAATTTATTTATTATTTTTTATGTGTATGAATGTACTGTCTGCATGTAGGTTGGTGCACCCGTGTCATGCAATGCCTCAGAGGTCAGAAGAGGGCATTGGATTCCCCTGGAACTGGAGTTAAAGACGGTTCTTATCCACCATGTGGGTGCTGGGGATCGAACCCAGGTCCTCTGCAAGAGCACTTGGCGCACTTAACTGCTGAGCCATCTCTCCAGCTCCAGATGAAATTCTTATACTAGAAAATAATCTATCTAGCTGGGAATGGTGGTGCATAACTGTATTCCCAGCATTGGAGTGGCTGAGCTAGGAAGATCATGAGTGAGAAGCCAGATGTGCTGTTTAGTGAGAACTTGACTCGAGAAGATGAGGAGAAAAGAGGAGAGAAGAGAGGGGCAAGGGCAGAGAGGGAAAAGAAAAGTAAAAGACTACAGAAGACAAGACAGCAAGACAGGCCTGGACAGAGGAGAAGACAGAAGGGTGGGGAAGGGAAAGGGAAAGGAATGCAGAGAGGGAAGGGAAAAGGGAGAAAATATTTAATATGAAATAAGCTAGTGCTGGAGGGACCAGAGAGCAAAATGCTGAGACAGAGAAAACAGCAAAGCGGCAGATGCTAGTGCTCCGTTATCATTGTGTTAAATACAAATGGACTAAACACTATCATATCTGCAAAAATAAATAACACAGTTCTGAATGATACATAAGATTTAGGGCTGGAAACATGGCTCCATGGTGAAGAGCAGTGGCTGCTTTTGCAGAGGACCTGGGTTCAGTTCCCAGCACCCATGTGACTAACCACCACCCATAACTCTAGGACCAGGGGATCCAATGTCCTCTTGTGACCTCTGTGGGCACTACTCAAACAGTGCATTCATCTATGTGCAACCAATAGACTTATACACATAAAATAAAAATAAATATTTTTTTAAAAATCAAAACAAATTCATATATTTTGACAGAATTGGAACACAAATTGTAGCATGGAAGAGATTTTTCCCTAGTTACAGAAATAATGGAATGTGTACAAAATACTTGCTATACTCTAGACCAAAATCTAACCCAATACAGTTTTAGTCAAGAAACCCTCTTGAAAATGCACCAAGTGATCTGTGTGATTGTTCACTGGATAACACACATGCATACAACATATGTGTACCATTTTAGTTTTCATTTTACCATAAAATTCAGTGTGAGAGCAACCCAAATTAAACCTTTTCTAGGTGTTTAATTCTTGAAGCACAAAATAATCTCAACAATGACTTCCACCAAGTAAATAGATTCAATGAAAGCACGAGTCCAAATCAAGGACATCCTCTTTGGAGAGGCTGTGTAACAAAATATTTGAGAGTGTGGACGGCAGAGCTAGAGTTCTTGTGCTCTTAACAGGACTAAATGAGAGCTGGGGATGGTGGTGCATGCCTGTGTCCCAGCACTCGGGAGGCAGGCAGATTTCTGTGGGTTCAAGGCCTGTCTCGTCTACATATCAAGGTCCAGGACAGCTGGGGTACAGGAAGACCCTATTTTAAAAAAGGGTTAAATAAATAAAAATTCATTAAATACCTCAATAAATGCCTAACAAAAACCTAATGCTACATAATGTTCAATAAATTCAATTAAGTAAGGAATATTTCTCCTTAATAAAAGACTGTTAGTCAGGGTCTAGAGAGATGGCTCAGCAAGTAAGCTGACTGGCTGCTCTTACACAGGACCTGGGTTGGGTTTCCAGCACCCACTTGTTGGCTAAATTTATCTCTAACTCCATTTTCAGGAAATCCAACACCCTCTTTTGGCCTCTACAGGCATTGCATGCATGGGTACACTTACTTCCATGCAGGCAAAACACTCATACACTTAAATTAAAAAATATATATTTTGGTGCTGGAGAGATGACTCAGTGGTTACAAGCACTGACTGCTCTTGAAGAGGACTAAGGTTGGATGCCCAGAACCCACATGGCAGCTAAAAACCATCTTGGGCCAGGTGTGGTGCTGCACACCTTTAATCCCAGCACTCTGCAGCAGAAGCAGGTAGATCTCTGTGATTTCAAGGTCAGCCTGGTCTACAGAGTGGGCCAGCTGGGACTAAAGGAAGAGCCTGTCTCAAAAAAAAAAAAAAGACCAAAAAGAAAAAAAAAAGTAACTGCCACATTTAATAATAACTATTAAGAAAAAACATGGTAGTGAGAGTAAATGGGTGGATCGCAACCCTTTGTGGCTAATACATTCAATGAATGAATTCAATTCCAATATTCTTCCATCTGTGAAATGAAAATACCACCTTTGTCATAGGGTTCTTACAGGGTAGAGGAGAATGGCAAAGCATAGTATCTCTGAAGCTTACAGGCAAAATAATGCAAAATATTCCTATTGATGTCTTACAGCTGCAAATTCAAATACACAAAACCCACAACATAATGCTCCTTTACAAGAGGTGAAAGATCAGAAGTAAACTCCCATTTAAAAAGTTAATCTATAATGCACTGCAATTCTGCTTTTTCTAGAAAGAGTCCGGTGTTTTGGAAAGTGAAACCTAACTCACTCTTTCATTGAAAAAAATAGGACAAGGACAGAGGGAAATTCCATAACTCAGAAGTCACAATAAATAAAACCACTACCCTTGATTTTGCAACGGGGACTTCCCTCAAAGAATGGCAAGTCCTGCTGAGTCAACTAACTGTAAAGTTATCCAATCAGAGTCAGGGAGGGAAAGTGCCTTTGCAGATAAATACTGCACAGTAACCCAACATTTTATGAGACACTCATCAACTGCTTACATACATTCTGAGCCTTCCATCGAGGAACCTCCAGCCTCAGCACCATGAACCAAAGTGCTGTTCTCATTTTCTGCCTTATCCTCCTGACTGTGAATGGGACTCAAGGTAAGGAACATCAGGGGGATACTTAACAAGCAGAAAAACAGAAAAGGAAAGAGGGAAGGAGGAATAAAAAGAGTGAGGGAAGGAGGAGAGAGAATTAGACACAGACACTCCCCTAGCTAAGCTTAGCTAACATGACCTGTGCCTGAGGGCAGGGCTTCACAACTAACAGGTTGCAGCTCCCTTTTTCAAGAGAACTGATCATTAGACTCTGATACAGCAGGAAACATCTCTCCTCAGATTAAGTGACTATGTGGCATGTGACAATATGGGGACAGATTCTGCTAAGCACTACCTACTCTATATTAAATGCTAACCTTCCATCCTTCCTTTCCCTTCCCTCCCCCTCCTCTGCAGGAGTCCCTCTCTCTAGAAGGATACGCTGTACCTGCATCAAAATTGATGAACGACCATTTAATCCAAGGGCCTTGGAAAAACTTGAGATTATTCCTGCAAGTCAATCTTGTCCACGTGTTGAAATCATGTGAGTAAACCTCTACCTGCTGATAACTTCCTGGATGTAATCATATATTAAATATGTGATGCTAATAAACAAAGATGAGTTCATGGTCTATGATAACTTTACCATAAACCAAAAGCATTCTCTGGAGTAAAACTTGAATCTCTGACTTCAGAACTGTTCATTCCATCGTTTTGTTAGCGGGAAATTGTTTTAACTATCTCACTGTTTATTTCTACAGTGCCCAAATGAAAAAGAATCAAGAAAAGAGATGTCTGAATCCAGAATCTCAGGCAATCAAGAAGTTATTGAAAGCAGTCAGCAAAAACAGGTGGGCGCGCTATTGCTCACAGAACTTTTTAGGAAATGGAAATCTTGGGAAGTCATATCTGCATTGAGCTTTGCTGTGGGGTCCTGGGCTTAAAAAAGCATGTCACCTCAGGCTGGAGAGATGGCTCAGCAATTAAGAGCACCGACCGCTCTTGTAGAGGGCCTGAGTTCGATTCCCAGCAACCTCATGTCAACTAAGAACCATCTTTAAGCACGGCATGGTGGCACACGCCTTTAATCCTAGCACTCGGGGGGGGGGGGGGGGGGTCAGGGACAGGCAGATCTCTGTGAGTTCAAGACCAGCCTGGTCTACATGGTGAGTTCTAGGACAGCTGGGGCTACAGGGAGGCCCTGCCTCAAAAAAAAGTATGTCACCTCCATGTCCTTTTCTACCTCTATGTATATAAAGAGGTGGTGCCATCTTGTGACATAAGTATCTGAAGTCATTCCGATATCTGTCTAGAAATGACTGGGAATCATTTCAACCTTGTGATACAGATAGAACTATGGAGGCAAAGCAGCAAAATTTCTGCACTTTCCTCACAAAAAGAAAAAAAAAAGTGATTGAGTGCAACAGCAGAAAGCAGAGCAAGCTTCTCCATGAGGCTCTCTGGAGACCCGGAGGAAGCCAGAGTCTATTCCACTCAGTCCTCGTCTCTCCTCTTACAGGTCTAAGAGAGCTCCTTAAAACCAGAAAGAAGCAAATAGCTGCGGCACTGAGAAGGATGGACCAGAGAGGGCGATCCCCATCACTTCCCAGTACAGACTGTACGTCAAACCCTGTCATCTCTGGATTGCAGTTCTCCAGAAAAGTGGCCAATCCGAGTGTCCACGTTAGCTGCCACTGTTCCTGCAGGCTGGAGGATGATTCATCATCCTGAGATAACAGTAACTCCAGGAACAGAGTTCCTAACAATATGGATAGGAGCTAGCCTGGAGTACTAGCTCACAGCTGGCAATAACTCTCCCTGGCACTAAACTGTAAGCTATGCTGAGGTGCTACATTCTTAGTCAATGTGCCAAGTCTTAGTCCTGCTCCTGACACTATCCTTACCTTCCTGTCTTCACAGTTGAGTTGACCACAGTTCTTTTCATCTCAAATAGCAGTCAAGGTAATAATGCCATCTGCTCTGCTGAGAACATCTTTACTTCACAAGCTTCTCCTGCCATCCTCCAAGTGATCATAGCCTGTCATGATTCTAAACACCCACAGGAAGCTAAAGATGTTTGGAAGTGGGTGTATATTATTTAATGAAAGACTGTACAAAGAATTCCTAGATGTTTTTATATTCTTTTTGTTATATGTGGAATTTGTGGAATTAAGTGCATGTCAATGAGTACTTAGAGAAATTTTTACATACAGATAAATGTTTTGAGTGCTATGTAAGACAAATATGTTGGGAAGTTTTCAAGATAAAAATGATGTGCTGTACTAAAATATTAATAATAATGACTGAAACCAAAAAGATAATAAAGTAACAATAACCAATACGAACTGCCATGTGACTGAGACATTTATTCAGAGGCTTATACTAGAGAACTGATGGCCTGCAAGAGAAGTTGGGAAGGGTAGAGGGTGGGAGAATTGCCATGTTCTTTCAAGTTTGGCCTCCTGAAAGTCTACCATGCAGGAATCCCCCATGACTGCCATGGTGTAAGGGAACTCATCATGAGTGTCACACCCTGTCCTGGCTAGTTTTCACTGTCAACTTGACACAACCAAAGGTCACCTGGGAAGAGGGAGTCTCAACTGAAGGATTGCCAGGATCAGCCTGGCTGGGGCCATGTCTTGGGAGACTGTCTTGATTGTTGATTGATGTGGAAGGGCCCAGCCGACTATGAGCGGTATCACCCCAGGACAGGTGCTCCTGGGTTATGTAAGAAAACAGGCAGATTATGAGCCAGGGGAAGCAAGCCAGAGAGCGAACGGTAAGCAGCCTTCCTCCACAGTTTCTGCTTAGTTCCTGCACTGACTTCCTCAGTGATGGACTGTTACCTAGAAGCACAAGCTTTAAAGCCCTTACCTCCTCCAAGCTGCAACAGAAAGGAAATGAAGACGGAACCCTGCAGCCATTCCCATCGGTCATTTCCACTCGACTGTCCCACAGGAATACCTTAAGTCAATCCATCTCTCTCCTAGATCTGCTTTTTCACATTGATTTTCTGTTTGCTGCACTGCACCATTATCTACTCAGATCCCCAATCAGAAGCTTCTATTACCACTTCTCCTGCACCTCCTATGCCCAGATAGTGACTAAGAAGACATCTGCAGCACAACTAGTACAGATCATTAGTATAGACTATACAGAGAATTCTCAGGGGTCAGAAGGATGGCCCAGCAGGTAGGGGTACTGCCACCAAGCCTGAAGACCTGAGATCCATCCCATGGTGCACTTGGTGGAACGGCAGAACTGACTCCTACATCCTGTGCTGATCTCCACATCCATGCCATGGCACGTGTGCATACACACACGGATGCACACACTTTATATGTAAAACGCTGATAAAAGAATTCTCATGGGAGCCACTGGAGAGAAGGGTCAGTGGTTAGGAGCTCTGGCTGCTCCTGCAGAGGACCCAGGTTCTGTTCCCAGAACCTCCCTGGCTGCTAACAACCATCTGCAACTCTAATTCCAGCAGCTCCAATGCTCTCATCTGGCCTCTTCTGGTGCCAGCATACAATGGTACACTATATACGTGAAATATGTGTGTACATATATACATGATATATGTGTGTACATATATACATGATATATGTGTGTACATATATATATGGCATATATGTGTACCACTTATAATATAAAAATAAAGAATTCTAAGTTGACTAACAGTAAGAATTTCTCAGAAGAAAAAAGCAAAAGCCCATAATATGAAAAGATGCTCAATCTCATTTTTTTAAATTTTATCTATCATTTTGTGTATGAGTGTACTGTGTGCATGTAGGTAGGTGCACCTTTGTCATGCAATGCTGCAGAGGTCAGAAGAGGGCATTGGATTTCCTCAGAACTGGAATTAAAGATGGTTCTTAGCTGCCATGTGGGTGCTGGGAATCAAACCTGGGTCCTCTGTAAGAGCAATCGGTGCTCTTAACTGCTGAGCCATCTCTCCAGCCCCTCAATCTCATTTTTAATGAAGAAAATATGAATTCAAATCATTAGCTATATCATTTCATGCCATCAGACTGGCAAAAAATATATATCAATTAATTCCAATGGTCAATGAGGAATGTACAGCAATGAGGAAAACCTACCAAAAAGTAGCCTTGACTACTGTGGAAAACAGTCTCCTATTAACTCATATTGTTGAACGGGTACATTCCATATGTTCTGGAATCATAGTACCACAAAGTAATTTATCTACTGCATAAGATGTGTAGAGCAGAAAGGTTAGCCACAAGGATAGTACAGCAGCTTCATTGCTCATCAAAACTAGATGCTAAGAACTGCTTGAAGACACCACATGCTGGACTTGAGATGGAAGCTTCCTCCCTGTTGGTTAGCCCTCACAGGGCCAGAAGGTGCCATGAGGCATCTGGGGGAGAAGTCTCACCAACAGTCTCACCTGGTTATGGATCCTGCATGCAACACTGTCAACAGGCCAGCCAAGATGCACCCACTTGGCGCAACAGTGGCAAATCTGTCATGGGGCAACCAATAGCTCTCTGTCTGGACTTGAAGCCTATTTCTCAGGAGCAGACCATCATCTAGTACTATAAACCTAGTCAAAAGTCCATGGCTGGGGGTGATAGCTAGGTCATAATGGGACTAACTACGTCCATTTTGTTAAGTGGACATGATGGGCCCATAAAATAGATTACTGCTGTCAGTTTTGGTCAGAGAAGCTGCTTCTTGCAATTGGCAACAGTAACTGCAAGGGCTCATAAAGGGTTAAAGTGATGAGAATAAGTGACAGTCAAGTACTATAGTTCACACACACACACACACACACACACACACACACTGTGGCTTGGGAAACATTGTGAAAGAAGGGGCTGAGAGAATTTAAAGGCAGGAAGAAGAAGGGGATAATGTGGCACACTCACACTCAGGGATTTCATGTCCACTGCACTCTTAAACTTGCCACAGTTATGATTACCTGAACAAGATAAGCACAAGACAGGGCCCAGCAACATCCTGTCATGGAAGAAGGGAGAGCTCATGAGACTCCATCCTTCCCTGAGGAGGGAGTAACCCAGTGAGTTAACAGAGTTATTTACAGAATCATGACTGAGTGGTTGTTGACCAGAGTATAGGCACCTTACCAGTGACTACACCATTGAAAAAAATGTCTGTCCTCCAACCATTAACTGTACATAAATCCACAGGAGAAAATGGCCACTAGCTGTGGTGTGACCAAACAAGAAGGGCCTGAAGGACTTACCTTCTCAGAGCAATGGACCTCAAAGTGAAACTCAAGGAACATGCAGAAAGTGAATTTGTCCAGGGAACAAGAAACACACTCCACCTTACTATTGTACCCACAAGCTTCTATAAATAACTATATACCTCTGTGATTAAGAAAAATGATTATGGGGCTAGAGAGATGCCACAGCAGTTAAGAACACTGGCTACCTGGGTTTGGTTCCCACCACCCAAGTGACAGCTAACAACCATCCAAATCTAGCTCCACAAGATGGATCTGACACCCTCTTCTGACCTCTATGAACATTGCATGACTTGGATTCACTTACATACATGTAGGCAATATACTCATACACATAAAATAAAACTATTTTTTATTTAAAATGGTTATTTATCTTAGAGCAAAGAATGGACTGAGAGAAAAATACCAGAAACTTAAAACCTCAAGTCACAGATCCTCAGACACTTAAATACTCTGTGTCCTGGGATATAAATCAACAGCTAAATTGTAACTATACATTTAGAGAGAACTATATGACGAAAACACAAGTAACATCATGTCCTCTTGTAACTAAATTGCTAAAAATAAGAATTTACAACCAAAGTGAAAACCAATGATGCTTCCCACATGACTTTGTCACTACAAAGCCTAGTTAACAAAACCCACACGGCCAGAGGAGAAAAGAACATCACAACTGGAGTAGGAAATGTGAAGAGTGCAGTTTTCACCTGGGCGTGAGACAGATCAGGACCCAGCTCTCCCTCTGGTATTTGTGAAGGGACTGAGCCCTACTAAGTCCTAGTAAGAAGGTTAACTTCAGGGCTGGAGAGCTGGCTCAGCAGCTAAGAGCACTGGTTGTGCTTGCTGAAGACCTGGGTTTTGTTCCCAGCAACGACATGGGAGCTAATAACTGTCTATAACTCCAGTTCTTGGGGATCACATACCCTCTTCTGGCCTCTGTGGGGTTGCACACAGGTGGAGCACTTACATACATCCAAGCAAAACATTCATATACATAAAATAAAAATAAGTAAATAAGAAAACAATGTTAAGGTCATACTAGTGCTTTATTATAAGCACCACAGCTGCTTTAAATAAATGTAATTTCAGGGGCTGGAGAGATGGCCTAGTGGTTAAGAGCACCGACTGCTCTTGCAGAGAACCTGGGGTCAATCCCTAGCACCCACATGGCGGCTGAGAACCGTCTGTAACTCCAATTCCAGGAGAACTCTAGTTCCAGGGGAATCCAACACCCTCTTCTCACCTCCACGGCATTGCACGACATGGGTGCACAAACCTACATGCAGACAGTACATTCATACACATAAAAATAAATAAATAAATAAATAAAAATTTTTTAAAAATTAAAATAAATGTAATTGCTGAGAATGGGCCACTTGAGTGGCAGCTGACAGACCCTTCCCTTGTGCCCCACTGCCTTGTGGAAGGAGCTGCCAACCAGCCAACCCCTTCTTTGGTAATCAAGAAACCAGTCATGATGACAGCCCTGGAGCCTTGAACACCTCACAGTTGCCCTGGACAATGACAGGAAAGCCTGCCTGCTGCTGAAGCCATGAATTCGGCTCCAGGGGCCTAGCCGAGTCAGGACTGCTTCAGACAACTTGCACCTACTCCACCGCACAGCTCAGGTCTCAGGGAGCTCTGAAGGACTCTGCCCATGCTGTGCCTATTCTCACTCAGGATGGGAGAGGCAGACCACCTCGGGGCACAGCAAACAGCCTGTGACTGGTGCATGGGTTAGTTTATGACTGACAGAGCTAGAAGCTGTGCCCAAGCCACCACATTCCTCTCCTGGCTACTGCTTTCAAGGTTCCCTGCCTGCAGATTTTGACAATTTGACATTATGTATCTCAGAACTGACCTCTGGATTTATCTTGCTCGGAATTCAATGAGGTTTTCCTGCATATAGACTGTATTTTTTTTTTTAATATTTTTGCTACAGGGTCTCCCTGTAGCCCCAGATGTCCTGGAACTTACTCTGTAGACCAGGCTGGCCTTGGACTCACAATGATCCACCTGAATCCATTTGGAAAGTTCAGGGCCTTCACTGTGAAGATTCTGCCCTTTTCTCATTCCTGAACTCCCATTATGCATGCGTTGGTCCCCTCGATGGCTTCCCATAGCTTCCTTGTGCTCTTTATTCTCTTTTCATTATTTTTTTCCTTCTGTTTCTCAGATTCAATAATTTTAATTGCCATATCTTCAAATATGTTGGGTTTTTTTTTTTTACCTCTTATTACTTACAACTGCTCTTGAAACCCTCTAGTAATTTTTTTACTTCAGTTTTTGCCTTTTTGTGATACCAGGGTTTGAACCCAGGGCCTCATTCATTCTAGGCAAACATTCTATCACGAGCTATATCATCAACCTCTGAGATTTTAAATTTTGAAATCCTGAATTTTTCTTTTTCTTTTTTGAAATAGGGTCTCCCTGCAGCCCTGGAACTTGCCACATGGATCAAACTGGCTCTGATCTCACAAAGAGCCTCCCCCACCACTGCTTCCAGAATGCTGGAGTTAAAGGCATGCACTACCACACCAGGCCCCAGATCTCAAATTCTGAGTCTCTTTTAATAATTCCTACCTCTTTATTGACATCCTCATTTTCTGAGTTCCTTTTGTTCACATACAAATGTACAAAATGGTTTTCTTTAACTCCTAAGTGATCTGATATCTCTATCTAATAAATCTAATACCTGGGTTTCCTCAGGGACTTTAGGGACCTCCATAGAACTTAATTAGACCTTTACAGATCTGTCTTCAAATATAGTCACACTGTGACCACACAAGCAGGTCTGGAACATAAGCATTCAGGGAAACATGCCCTGTTGTCAAATAATTATGAAAAGGCAAAAAAATAAACAGCAGATGCTTTAACTAAAAGTGGACTAGCTTCTCACTGAAAATGTGTAAATAATTAACAGATAGGTATAATGCCAATACAGATCTCTGGGGCTTCCTGGTTAGCCTAGCCTACTTGGTTCCAGGCCAGTCAGAGACACTATCTCAAAAAACAAACAAGGTTAGTGGCACCTGAGGAGTGACAGCCAAGGCTGGCCTCTAGCTTCCACGTGCGTGTGCACCTGCACACTCATGCGCATGCACACATATGTGCACATATATACACAAAAGGGAATAATCTCACATGCCAATTTCCACATACTAAATATAAATTAATACAAGACTGAGAAACACATATATCATCAGCATATTAGTTAGGAGTATTACAAAATTAGCCTTATTTTTCCAGAAAGTAATTAAAATGTCACAGAAAATAGACTTTTTTTGGGGGGGGGGTCTTTTTTGAGACAGAGTCTCCCTTTAGTCCCAGCTGGCCTGGAACTTGCTCTGTAGATCAGGCCGGCCTTGAACTCAGAGACCCAATCTGCCTGCCTCTGCTTCCTGAGTGCTGGGATTAAAGGCATGGGCCACCATGCCCGGCAAATACAGACATTTTTAACCACTGTCTTTACAGTTCCAAAGAAGGAAAATACCTGAAGAAAGCAAGAAAAAAATACTAAGGGACCTAACTAGTTTTATTATGTTACCTAGGCTGGCCCTGAACTCCTGGGCTCAAGCAATCATTTTGCCTTGGGCTCCTCAGGGGCTGAGAGTAACAGGTGCATGCTACTTTACCTGGTACCAGAAAAGAGAGTATTTTAAGAAATGAGCACCAGCTGGGTGTGGTGTTGCACACCTGTAATCCCAGCACTTTGGAGGGAGAGGCAGGTGGATCTCTGAGAGTTCAAGGCCATCCTGGTCTACGTAGTGAGTTCTAGGAAAGCTGGAGCTACAGGGAGACCCTGTCTCAAGAAAAAGAAAAATGAGCATCAGTATACTACTGAAAATATCAGAGACAACCCAAATGCCCAGTGTTGAAAATGAACAGACTAGGGGATAGATAGATGGCTCAGTGGTTAAGGGCACTGGCTGCTCTTGTAGAGGACCTAGGTTCAATTCTCAGTACTCATATGATAACTAACAACTGTCCAAATAATGATTTTCCCTAATAAATTGAGAGCCTTTTGTGAGCAAAATCTTGTGTCTTCAGAATCTAAAATCATAATTCAAATTTGATAAATGAACTGTAGTAAATATAAAAGGGTAAACGAAGCATTCAAGAATATGGAATTTTCCAGCATGCCAGCACATACTGCTGTAATCCCAGCACTGAGAAAGTGGGAGCAAGAGGATCAGGAGTTCAAGGTCATCCTCAGTTACATAGCAACTTCTAGGCCAGCCTGGGCTACACAAAATCCTGTTTCAAAGCAGCAAATGAATGAATAAATGATGAATGAATGAAGTGGATTTTTTCTTATAGTTTTTTTTGTAATTTTTAATGAGGGGCTGGAGAGATGGCTGAGCAGTTAAGCGCACTGGCCACTCTTGCAGAGGGCCTGGGTTTGGTTCCCCACACCCACATGAAGGCTAACAGGCACCCAGTTCCAGGGGGGCTGGCGCTCCCTCCTGGCCTCTGCAGGGACTGCACACACGTGGCACACTTACGTAGCTGCACTCAGAACATTCATACACATAAAAGAAAAGTAAGTTTAAAAGCTGGGCATGGTGGTGCATGCCTTTAATTCCAGCCCAGCACTTGGGAGGCAGAGGCTGATGGATCTCTGTGAGTTCAAGACTAGCCTGGTCTACACAGCAAGTTCTAGGTCAGCTGGGGCTACAGAGAAACACTGTTTCAAATAAATAAATAAATAAATAAATAAATAAATAAATAGTAAAATAAATAAATTTAAAACTTTTAAGTGGGTCATTTAAAACATATAGTTAGTCCAAATAGGAAAGTCTTTTCTCAAGACCAAAAAAATAAATAAAAAACAAAAAACAAAAGCTGGCGTGGTGGTACACGCCTTTAATCCTAGCACTCAGGAGGCAGAGGCAGGTGGATCTTTGTGAGTTCAAGGCCAGCCTGGTCTACAGAGCAAGTTCCAGGACAGCTGGGACTATAGGGAGACCCTGTCTCAAAAAGACCAAAAAGAAAAAAAAAACCAAACCAAAAAGGAAAGTCTTTTCTCCCTTTCCAGGATAATTTTCTTTTATTGCATGACATCAGATTATAAACTGACTTGCCAAAAAGTTGCAGAACAAAACTGTTCCATTGCTGCCAACATTGAGGCACATTTGTCTTTGAAATGATGTTGTGGTATCTTGCAAAATAGTTTACCCACAAATCTAACTGTCCTGGGACTTTATATGAGAAATCTATGCCAAGAAACCAGGATAATAAAATTAGTGAAGGAAGAACTGGTTCCTTTTTGTTAGTGACCTGAGATATACACAAGATATGAAACCCTACAAAAATGATTTGTGTGTAGAAAGCTTTTCAATTTGTTTTGTTGAGACAGGGTCTCCCTTTAGTCCCAGTTGGCCTGGAGCTTGCTATGTAGACCAGGCTGGTCTTGAACTCACAGAGATCCACCTACCTCTGCCTCCTTAGTGCTGGGATTAAAGACAAGCGCCACCATACCCAGCCTAAGAAGGTTCTTAACCACAATGTGGGTGCTGGGACTCCAACACTGGTCATCTGCAAGAGCAGTCAATGCTCTTAAGGGAAAGAATGATTCCTTGAATGGGGGGAAAATCAGAATGCTAAATCAGGGTTTGAAAGACACCTTTTTTCAAGTCAGGAGCCTTTAGTAATTAGCAAAAACTAGTGAAAGGAGGGGAAGTCCCCACGTGAGAACTTAAAGCAAGTCTGGGAGTTTCAGTATGAGAGAAACTTCCCCTCTGACCAGTCTTTCCTGGGACAGTCGCACTATTACCATAATTATACATATCTACACCGTACTCATAAAGATAAAGGGTGAGGCCTCACATGTGAAGACCAACAAGCCTTCTCTGCAGGATTATTGAGGATTATAGCATCATTCAATTCCTCAGGGACCCAGACTTGTAATTTCTCAAGGCAAAAGAGGTCACACTGTTGTCCAAAGGGGAATTCCAAAACCCGTGGTTTCAACAATCCTGATCGTCCTTGGCTGTCTTCCCAGGACTGTGAGAAAGTCCTGCAACATCCTCTTGGGTGGTTTCTGTTTCTACTAAACGCCCTGTCTAGCCATAAACGTGGTCCCCCTGGGGTTTGTTTTGTTTTGTTTTCTTCTGTCTACTCTGAACCGCACTTTTTTTCAGCTAGCAGGAGCTTTCCAGAAAAGACTCTGAGGAGGCCTAAACCCAAATGGTCCAGCCTTCATTACCGAAGGCCCAGGCTGATCCGAGATGCCTCACCATATGGAGTGCTCCCTCCGCTCAGGAGGTGCTCCAGCTGGAGGTATCCCTTTGCGCTAACCCGGACCGACTCCTAACACCTGCCCCTCATGCCCAGCCCGCCTTCCTCAGGATCATCTCAGTCCACCACCCAGGGATAGCCACAAGCCCTGAGGCCTCCACCAGATAACCTGGCCCTCTGGGGCCATCATTCCCTGCCGTCCTCGCCAGGCCTCAAGTGGAAACCGCTCAACAGGCGTCCACTGGGCGAGCCTCGACTCCCTCCCTTCTCCAGAAGCACCAGCTCCTCAGGACAGGGGGTGAGGGACAGCGGGGGACAGGGAAGGGAGATTCCCAGGACACACGCTACCTTTCCTCCCTAAAGTGCTTCTGTTCTTCAGCAGATTGGTGCAGGCAGCCCCAGCACCTACACGCTAGAGTGAGCGTTGGGACCTCCGGGTGGAAGAAAGTTCTGGAAGCAAACTGACTGGGCATGCGCACTGCTCATACCCCAGCTGGAAGAGGTCACGGTGTGTGGCCCGTTCTCAACCCTTGGCGGGTGGACAGATCTACTGAGGCTAGGTCCCTGTCTTTACTTGTGACCACATAACACTGAGTACTTACTATACCAAGCTTCCAGAACAGTCTTCCAGGATAGGCGCAGGATTATCATATTCAGACATGGACCTTTGCAAGTCTTCCTTAATAGTGAAGGGAGATGGTAGAGTAGCTCATAAGCTAATAGTATCAACTGTGTCTGCTCAAGGAGGACAGGCCATGATCTCCTGCAGTGGGGAGGCCCGTGGGGCTGAGCGAAGTCTTCCCAGGGTAGGAATGCTTGCCTGAGAAAGGTCAAAGCACTATGCTGTAGGGTAGGAATGCAGAGGGACACAGCATTATGGGAGGAAAATCACGTGAGCAGACACAGTGGATCAGGAAATAACTAAGAGAAGACAGGGTGGTAAAACAGACTATGCCAGAGGCCGGGAGGGTGAGCTAGGCACACCAAGCTGAGCCTCCACCTTTTTCTTTTTTTTTTTTTTTTTTTTTTTTTGTGGTCTGTTTTGAGACCAGGTCTCCCTGTAGCCCAGCTGTCCGGGAACTCACTTGTAGACCAGGCTGGCCTTGAACTCACAGTGATATGCCTGCCTCTGTCTCCCAAGTGCTAAGGCGATCTCCACAATGCCTTTAATCCATCTGCTTTTCCTTGCTAGAAAGATGAGCCGCCAGATGATTTGCATTTGGCAGTGTATTCTTTTTTTCATTTTTTATTTTTATTTTTTTGTCTTTTTGAGAGACCGTGTCTCCCTGTGGCCCCAGCTGTCCTGGAACTCACTCTGTAAACCAGGCTGGCCTTGAACTCACAAAGATCCGTCTGCCTCTGCCTCCCAAATATATTCTTTTATACAAAAATTTTTAATAAAAAAAATAATTCTTGCTGGGCATGGTGGCACACACCTTTAATCCTAGCACTTGGGAGACAGAGGGAGGTGGATCTTTGTGAATTCAAGGCCAGCCTGGTCTACAGAGTGTGTTCCAGGATAACCAGAGCTCCAGGGAGACCCTCTCAAAAAAACAAAAACAAAAAAATTAATTATTTGATAATTTCCTGAATGCACAGCATGAATTTTGGACCTTTCTAGCCCCACCACCCTCTTCCATTCCCCCATTCCTCTGAAGCCTTTCTTCCCAATCCTCTTACTTGGAGCCTTCGCTTTCTTGATGGACCTGCAGACACTCTGTGAGGTGTGGGACCCCAGGAGCTCCTCCCCACGCGTGATGGAATGATGACCAGTCACTGTTTTGTGGATCTTGTCCAGGTAACCACAGCTGCAGTGAGTTCCTGAGTGCAGTGGGTGTCCCGTCCAGAATACTGGAAGCAGCTTGCCCCAGCCTCTGGCTCTCACATTCTTTCCACCCCCAACCCCACCCCCACCCCAACCCCAACCCCAACCCCCCACTACAGGAGTGAGTTAATAAATCTCTGTTCTGCTATGAAGAACCCTGGCATTCTTTTCCTCTTGGGCATCATCTTCCTGGATCTGTGTGGACTTCATGGTAAGGGGTTTTAAGTTATATTAGGTTAGTAAATTCGCAGATGTGAATCATTATAAAAGACTTTTTGGTTCCTAAAAGAAAGGTGAACATTTCATATGCATTAGGAAGTAATGCCAGACACTCCTAAAAGTATTTAGGTGTTACAAGCTGAGCAATTAGCCAAAGGTGCTGCCAAGTCAAATGTCTTCTCAGTCTAGGTAGACAATTTTCTAAAAGAGGGTCAATATATATATTTGAGCATGCTGGGTCTTAGTGGGATCTGGTCCCAGAACCTACTGGTCTGAGGAAGGGTAAGTGCGCTGCTCACCCGTCCCCCAGCCTCCTCAGTTCCCAGAGACACTGAGACACAGCAGGGAGTCCAGTCAAGCAGGTTCTCGTTTATTGCAAGCAGGGCAGTGACTTATATACAAAACAGCCTCAAAAGGCATTTAGGTGAGAAAGCAAATGACCAATGCTCTTGCAGCCCCTCTGGCCCTCTCAGGCAGATTGGTGTACATGCTGACAACTGTAACTCATGCCGCTTGTCCTTATCTTTCCCCAGCCAGAGGTTTTGGCAAACAACCCTGGTCCCTCCTCCTCTACCTCCCCTCAGCGCCATCTTGACCTGGCTGGCCAGGTGGGCCCCATCAGACTCCTCCTTTTTTCTTTTATAACCCACCTCTTTCTGAGGTACAGATGTGGCACCTCCTTGGAGGTTCACCATTGAGGCACCTTATGTAAGGTTCACCTTAAAGGGTGTGGAAGTCTTCGGGTTCCAGCTGGTCATAACGCAATCTAAGGGCCATGAGTTGTACCTCCTGGGCCTTTTCTCTGATCAGCCTGGTTAGCCTGTTAAAGAGGCAGGGCCCTGCCAGGCGTGGTGGTGCATGCCTTTAATCCTAGCACTCAGGAGGCAGAGGCAGCCAGATCTTTGTGAGTTCAAGGCCTGGCCTGGTCTACAGAGTGAGTTCCAGAACAGCTGGGGCTATAAGGAGACCCTGTCTCGAAAAGACCAAAAAAAAAAAAAAAAAAGAGGCAGGGCCCAAATATGCACAGAAATGAAATTATAAGGAGGGGCCCCACCAGCGTGGAAATAAGAGTAGTCAACCAGGGGGACCAGTCGAACCATTGTTGGTTCCAGCTGGACCCGTTCTCTCTCTGCCTGTCCTCAATTCCCTTCTTGCCCTCTTCAGTGAATGTTACCTGAATGGGGTTGCAGTGGTAATTGGTGCATGCCCCATAGAGGGCTTGCTGGCCTTTCTTTGTGTCTTTACCCTAGTGACCCGAATAGCTCCCTTGTGCCCCACCCAAGTGCATGATCCTGTAGTCTCACACCCCCATGCCTTACAGAAGTCTCCCGGCCCACCACAGTCAGATATCTTTTTTGCAGTCCGGTTACTCCTGGAGCATACGTAAATGTCATTGTCCCTAAGTGAGGCTCGTTTGAAGACATGAGAACATCCTGGGGATCTAGGGTCCCCCACCACTGGCAGGGTGCATCCATTTAGTCCATTACATTCTGGCCTCCCCAGGTGAGCTGGGGGCCAATCAGCCATGTCCCAAGTTCCTCAGATCACAGAGATCGAAGAGGAGCGGTGGCCACCATGCGAGGGGGAGGGTATCATTCGTGGTGCTGTTGAGGATCCCTCCATTGATGAGATTGGTCACCAGCCATGTCACTCTCTGCGGTTGATGGGGGTTTGGGTGCAGCACTCCTGTCACTTCTGCCGTCACCCATGCAGCCACCAGCAGACTCAGGAACCGCGCCATCTGTAAGCGTTAAAGCACATAAGAGCTTCTTAAGGGTCTGTTGCCCTTGGGCCTGGTTAGTCCTTTTTATAACTTTGTGTCTTCTCTTGTTTCTGAAGGTGAGTTGAGACCACCATATCCTCTTTCTTTCCTTGTTGGTTAGTTTGTTTTTGGTCATCCTCCTGTTCTGAGGGAATGGGCAAAAACTTTAGGTTCCTTGCTGGCACCCAGATAGGTGCCTCCTCCCCTATAGGATACACACAGCCAAAGCCCCTTCCCATCGTAATTAGTGGGTCTGGGCCTTTCCATTGGTGTGTTAAAGGATCTTTCCATTTAACCTTCACCTGGGGGTTGAGGCTTGTGTGTCCCCAGTGTTTTTGGAACCTGGATTCTGTCATATCTTTAGAAAAATTTAAAATATTTATGGGGCTAGAGAGATGGCCTAGCGGTTAAGAGCGCCGACCGCTCTTACAGAGGACCCGGGTTCGATCCCCAGCACCCACATGCCGGCTGAGAACCGTCTGAAACTCCAATTCCAGGAGAACTCCAGTTCCAGGGGAATCCGACACCCTCTTCTGACCTCCGCGGCATTGCACAACACGGGCGCACAAACTTGCATGCACACAGTACATTCATACACGTACGGAAATAAATAAAATTTAAAAAATAAAAGAAAAGAAAAGAAAAATTTTAAATATTTAAAGTAAACAGAGCTTCTGCCAATTGCAGGTGGGGGCTTACTCCCCCTTTTTATTTTTGTAATTGTTCCTTAAGGTATTGGTGATTTCTTTCAACAATGGCTTGTCCCTGGGGGTTGTAGGGGATTCCTGTAGTATGTTTAATACCCCATCTCTCGAAGAAGCCTGCAAGGGCCTTAGAGGCAAAGCAAGGTCCGTTGTCTGTCTTGATTTGGTGGGGCAGTCCTAATGTTGCAAAACATTGGAGAAAGTGGTCTAATCTTGTCCTGATCTCTGTCTGGGCCCACCCATCTTTTGAAGGTAGAAGTCTCCTCTGTCCTAGAGTTCTCTCCCACCCCTAGAACTAGAACCATGGGCCCAGGCATTAGGGACCAAGTGGTGGGCACGTCCTCCTTTCTCAAAACTGTTCTGTCTGCCCCAGTGTCTATTAGGCATTGGAACTTGATGCCTCCAATGATGACTGACATCTGGGGATGCAGGCCCTCAGTTAAGGGGACCATCCAGTGAGCCTGAGTCCTCACAGCTCCATGCCCAGCATCTTGTTTCTCCGGACATGCTCCTCCTTGGTATGACGGGCTAGAGGCTGCCCCAGGACTAGTTTAAAGGCTTGCCTTCCAGGTCAAATTTCGACCTGCAGTCCTTCTTCCAATGGAAGCCTTTTCTGCATTGGGGACATGGGGTGGAAGGAGGCTTGGCCCCCACCATTGGCGCCATCCTGAGCCCCCCCTGAGGGCAGTCCCATTTAAAGTGCCCTTCTTGCCCGCACCTGAAGCAGGCCCCTGCTTTACCTTTTTCCTGGACTTTCTGCCCCTGCATCGTCAAGGCTTGTGTAATGGCTTCAGTCATTGCCATTGTTTGTGCCTATAGGGCAAGGGCTAAAGAATGAGACTGGTGGTGCTGGGTGCCTACATCTTGTGATGCAATCACCCAACTATTCATGGACTGGTCCTTCAGGCCTGCACAAGCCATGCAATGGTCATTGTTCATCCCCTCCCATACCAGTAATCTTATGAATTTGTCTCTAAGTTCTACTGCGGGGAATTTCTGGTGAATGCCCTGCTGGACTCTGTCAATGAAGTCTGGCAGATTCCCCAGGTTCTGCCTCACCCCAGCAATGGGGGGAGTCTGTAGGCCCCTCATTTAACTTTCCCCAGGCATCCAGTCTGCAGTGCCTCACCTGATCGCAGTAGGGGCCTGGGATTGCAGCTTATTGGATCCCTGTGTGGTACCCATCCTCCGTCCCCGAGAGCATCCCAAACGTGATGGGGATGGCAGGATTGGCTCGTCTATTCTCCTCTGCCCTAACCCTGCATTCCTCTTTGAAAAAGGCTGTCCACTTGATGAACATGAGGCTGGGAAGGACGACCTTAGCCACATTGATCCAGTCCTTAGGGACACAGGGGTGGTAGGCGATATCCTACCAACAGAGTCGTGGCCCACGGGGAATTGGGGCCATTCTCAGCCACTGCCTTGCAGAGCTCTTTAAGGTCTTTGGCCTCCCACGGATACCAGTCCAAGGGGCGATTTCCCCCGGGGCCAAATTCACAGGAAATGCTTGTAGTTCCTCTTTAGGAAGACAGGCTTCCTCATATGTGGCCTCTCCCATCCCCCTTCTCCTCCCCGGTTGTGTATAGGAGTCCATGTCCCTGAGATCTGCTCGAAGGGTGGCATAGGGGGAGGACATCTCTCCTGGGACCTCCCCATGGGCATAAGGGAGAGGTTTAGTTGAGGCAGGGTGGATTCAGGTGTTGGTTTCGTCTTTGTCTCTCCCACCCGCGTATCTGTCCCCTCTTCGTGCTCTTTTGTAAAGGCCGCCCATTTCTCTATCCCTCCCAAAGCTCTCCCCAAGGCTCCCTCCTCCAGGGGAGGGAGTGCATTCAGGTGGAAAGAGGTCTTTAGGGGCCGTAATGGTAGGGTAAAAGCTGAGAGGTGGATCAATGCCAAAATGCCTCTCCCTTTCCCTTGCCAGTTTCTCCACCCTAGCCCAGGTTTGCCAGGAGAAGAGGTTGGCCCCGTAATCCAAGGGGTGAGGGAGACGATAGTCTCCCAAGTGTTCAGGGCATTGGTCTCAGTTAACTCAAGTCCCCTAGATTGTAACATGAGGCGTACAGCTCTCATGGCAGGATCCTTCTTGGCTGAGGTTGCAGTTACCCATACTTAGGGTCTCACTTACCCTGGGAGATCACTTGGCCTCAGCAGACAGGCGTGGGTCCACCAATCATTCTGGCCCCACGTTGCCCCAACGTTGGGTGCCAGGTGCTGGGTCTTAGTCGGATCTGCCCCCAGAAACGAATGGGCTGAGGAAGGGTAAGTGCACTGCTTGCCTGTTCCCCAGCCTCCTCAGTTCCCAGAGACACTGAGACACAGCAGGGAGTCCAGTCAAGCAGGTTCTCGTTTATTGCAAGCAGGGCCTCATTTATTGCAAGCAGGGCAGTGACTTATATACAAAACAGCCACAAAAGGCATTTAGGCGCAAAAGCAAATGACCAATGCTCTTGCAGCCCCTCTGACCCTCTTGGGTGGATTGGCGTACACTTGTGCCATGTCCTTATCTTTCCCCAGCCAGAAGTTTTGGTGAACAACCCGGGCCCCTCCTCCTCTACCTCCCCTCAGCGCCATCTTGACCTGGCTGGCCAGGTGGGCCCCATCAGAGCATTTAGTAATGAGAAACCCTCTCTCCAATTTAAAAGTTTCTGCATATTTTACTTCTATTTTATGTTTTTTAAAAAAGTGGTTAATAGTGAGGGATATGAAGTCCCAAGCACTGGTAAAAGGCTGTCTCCAATATCATTTCATCACCTGATACTGTTGATTGGTAAATATCTGTGATTAAACATTTGAGAATCCAGAAATCAGAGAGGCTGCCCCTAACCTTTTTACTAATTACTTTTGTTATTTTAGAAAAATAACATTTCTAAGTCAAGGCCAACCTGTTCTACATAGTAAATTCCAATCCAGCTGGGGCTACAGGGAGACCCTGTCTCAAAAAGATCAAAAAATAAAAATAAGAAAGAACAGAAAAAATAAAATGTATCCAGAACTCAGTTTCTACATCTGTAAAGTGGAAATTTTGTATGACATAGTAAACACTAAATAATTAAATGAAAAAATGTTGAGTCAGTGTAAGAATCAAAGGATGAAGATGCTTTAAAAACTTCAAAAATCGGGCTGGAGGGATGGCCTAGCGGTTAAGAGCGCCGAACGCTCTTGCAGAGGACCCGGGTTCGATCCCCAGCACCCACATGGCGGCTGAGAACCGTCTGTGACTCCAGTTCCAGGAGAACTCCAGTTCCAGGGGAATCTGAGACCCTCTTCTGACCTCCGCGGCATCGCACGACACGGGTGCGCAGACCTGCATGCAGACAATACATTCATACACATAAAAATAAATAAATAAATAAAAATTTTAAAAAAAAATTTAAAAAAACTTCAAAAATCAAAACATTAAGGAGGAGAAAGAATGATGGAAGTGGTGGTTACTTATTATATAAGTAGAGGTTTCTGTCCAGACCTGTACCAACTCCATGCCACTAAAGTCAAGTGATAAATGGATTGGCCAATTGTTTAATAAGGAGTCTGGTCCACAGAGCATAGGTGGACTTTATGTGTAATCTGGATTTGTTAAATACAGTGAAAGTTTCTTTTTCCCCTAAAGTTATGAAGTAAAGTAGTTTGGAGCTCAGGGTGGACTCAGAATGACCTAAGCTGAAATTCTTCCCCTGCCACCTAAAAGCTGAATGATTTTGTTCTTAACTTTAGCTTTTTTACTACAAGATGAAAAGAAGGCCTGCTTTGAAACTCAGTAGTGATGACTTACACTCGGTCATAGCAGTAATGAACCAGTCAAATGTATCATTTTGATGGCCCTTGTCAAGTGATACCTTGATCAAAACACATGTATTATCTCTCCCATAGGAACCGCAATAATAATGAATCAGCAATGTATGTGCACCAGCCTCAGCCAAAAAAGTTCCACGAAGATTTCTTAAGAGACCTGAGGAAATTTGCCCTAAGCCCTGCTTGTAGTAAAACTTAAATCATGTAAGTAAAAGCATTCAACATACGTGTGCCATACCACATTTAATGGAACATTACCCTTAGACTACTTGCTCACACAGACACTTAAATTCAGGCATTAATCTCTCCATTAATCTGTATGCTTCTTTCCTTTTTTTCCTAAAATCAAATAAGAATTTTTTAGTAGACCGAAGCCAAAAGTTAACCTATTATTTAAGTAGTATTCATTGTAGGAAATATTTGTTCCCAAGACCAAATTACTTTTCTTTGTTTTTTGAGACAGGGTCTTCCTGCAGCCCCAGCTGACCTGGAACTCACTATGTAGACCAGGCTGGCCTTGAATTCACAGAGATCCGTGTGCCTCTGTCTCCCAAGTGCTGGGATTGAAGGTGTGCACTACCACATCTGGCCAAATTACTTTTTTCTTTTTTATTATTATTAAACTTTTTCCATAAGTCATACATCATTTCTCAATCGAATTTAGAGTCGCTTCCCTTTGCGTGCCCTCCACCCCGCCCGAGTCCCTGCACTCTGCCACACATGTCCTCCATCCCCTTCTCTGTCTTTCCAGAGTTTTTTTCTAGTTCTTTTGTTGTTGTTGTTCTCTCCAACTTGTATTGCTTCAATATATACATATATATATACATAGTTTTATATATATATATATATATCATAAATATATTCATACATACACACATCACTTGAATTGGAGGACTTTTTTTTTCCTAAAAGATGTCATGTTTTCCTTAAGGAAGTGCTCAAAGGTTCTTCCTTGGCAAGCCCAAACAACCATCAATCCTGCACTTGTGCTCCACACTGGGGTCTTTCCCTCCCATGGTCCCCCAAATGAAGTCCAGTAAGCACGGGTCCTGTCTTGATCCCCCTGTACTGGCCTCCATGATACAGCCCAGGTAGTCCAACAATGGCAGCCTCTGACAAGGCTGAAATCCCCGTAGCTGCTTAGTCCACAAACTGGGTATCTCAGTAGTCCCCAGCTGGCATTGAAGGTTTGGAGGATTCTTGGAGAGACCTGAGTCTTCAGTCCATACTGGAAGGTTAAAACGCTGTGTCTCATGTCTTTGAAGAGTGGCAAAAGCAGCGGCATCCACAGAGCAGATGCACTTGCCAGTAAGAATTGAAGACAGGCCAAACCACAGTACTCTCTCTCTCTCTCTTTTCTTTTTGTCTTTTTACTAAGATCGCAAGTTCTATGTCTGCAGTACAGTTTCTCTGGTCTTACTGATTATTTATTTCTGGTTGTACTTTCCTTTTTTTTTTTTAATGTATTTATTTATTTATTTTTAACAAATCTAGACCCGTGTTCCCGCTCATTCCCCCACCCCGTCAGAGCTCATGCATTCTGCCAAACATGCTTTCCATCTCTTAGTCTTTCTCAATATTTTCCATGGGGACGTTGACTGTTTTGAGCAGAAGTTCACTGTTTCAGTCAGTTCTTTGATGCAGTATTTTCTGTTGTTGTTGTTGTTTCCAAAATGCATTATGTCCAACTGCTTTGTACAGAAGCTCAGGGGGCCCTACACAAGAAATACTTACAACTGGGTAATTGGCACTAGCATCCACAGATGAGGGATACCATTCGTCGTTTGTTTTTCTGGGACTGTGTTACTTCACTCAGCATGATGTCCTCTAGCTCCAGCCATTTTCCTGCAAAGCTCGTGATGTCGTCTTTCTTTACTGCTGCATAGAACTCCATTGTGTAGATGTACCACATTTTCTCTATCCACTCGTCAGTTGAGGGGCATTTAGGTTGGTTCCAGCTCTTTGGCTATTGTGAAGGCAGAGCTGAAATAAACATGGCCGTGCATGTATCTCTCTGTGGTGGCGTAGTCTTGAGGGTACATGCCCAGGGTGGTATGGCTGGGTCGGGTGGCAAGTTCATCAAGTCTTCCAAGGGTTCTCACACATTGCTTTCCATTAGTGGCTGTATGAGTTTACATTCCCACAGCAGTGGATGTAGTGTTCCCCTTTCCCACAACAACCTCTCCGCACTTGGTATCATTTGTTTTCTTGATCCTAAGCCAGTCTTACTGGAGTAAAGATGATATCTTAAAGTGGTTTTGATTTGCATTTCTTAATGATTAGTGATGTTGAGCAGTTCTTGAGGTGTTTTCTCAGCCATCTTCTATTGTCTCTCGTGTGAAGTCTCTGTTTCAGTTATCTTTGCTCCATCTATTGAGCGGAGTCGTTTTGTTTTTCTTTTTTCTTTTGTTTTTTTTGAGTAGTTTATATATGTCTGGAAATCAATGCTTTTGTCAGATGTATCTGCAGTGAAGGTTTCCTCCCACTCTGTGGATTTCTCTTCCTTCCTTGATTGTTTCTTTTTTGATGTACAGAAGCTTTTGAGTTTGATGAGTCCCATTTGTCAATTGTCGTCCTTAGATTCTTGTCAGCTGCTGGTCTGATTTAGGAAGTCGTTTCTCACCCTATGTCTTGGTATTCTGCTGCCAACTTTTTTCTTCTATCACCTTCAGAGTTTGGGGTTTCCAGGTTGAGGTCTGTAATCCCTCTGGAGTTTGACTTGTGAAGGGTGAGAGGTAGGGGATTTAATTTCAGTCTTCTACAAGTGGTGATACAGTTTTTGCAAACACACCACTTGACTGAAGATGCTGTCCTTTTCGTCCCATGTGGTTCCTTGGCCCCTTGTCAAATATGAGATGGCTGAAATTGTTATGTGCTTCAGATTTGGATCTCGGTTTTGTTCCATGGTCAACGTGTCTGTTTTGTGCCAGTACAGGCGTTTTTTTATGACTACTAGCCCTGTAGTATAGTTTAAAAATCTGGTATAGAGATCCATCCTGTGAAGCTCTTTTCAGCTCAGGATTGTTTTGGCTATTCAGGGTCTTTTGAATTTAAGGATTGTTTTTTTTCTCCAAATGAATTTAAGACCCTTTTTGTTCCAAAGCTGTGAAGAAACTCTTGGGGATTTTGATTGGGATTGCACTTAAATACTTACAAGAGTTTTGGTAAAATGGACATTTTTTACATAATGTTAACTTTTCCAATCATGAGCATGGGAGGTTTTTTCCATCTTCTGAGGTCTCTTCTTCAAATTTTTCTTTCTTTAAGGGTTTAAAAATTTTTGTTTGTAGAGGTTCTTTTTGGTGTTCTTTGGTTAGGTTTTGTCCTAGGTATCTTATTCTGTTTTTGAAGGCTATTGTGAGTGGGAAGGTCTTTTGATTCTTTCTCAGTTGCTTGTTCTTGGTATAAAAGGCCATTGATTTTCCTAAGGTTAATTTTGTATCCCTGCCCACTTGCTGAAGCTGTTAATCGTTCCTAGGAGTTTTCTGGCGGAGTTTTTAGGCTCCCTTAAGTAAACAATCATATCAATCAGCAATAGGGATAGTTTGACTTTCCCTTTTCAATTAGTACTCCTTTAAATATCCTTTTCTTTGCCTTATTGCTCTAGCAAAGTGTTTCAAAGCACTATATTGAAGAGGAGTGGTGATAGGGGGAGCCTTGCGAGTTTCTACCTTTAAAAGGGAATGTTTCCGTCATTTCCCATTTAGGATTGATGTTGGCTGTGGGTTTTCCTGTATATGGCTTTGATTACATTGGAGGAATGATCCCTCCAATCCAATTTCCTTCTAGGAACTTTAAGCATGAAGGGAATTGCTGGATTTTGTCAAAAGGCTTTTTTCGCATCAATTGCGATGATGCGGTGGTTTGGATTTTGTCTTTGATTCCGTTTAATGTGTTTGATGATGTTTATTGATTTTCGTATGTGAAACCTTCCCTGCATCTTTCTGGTGTAAATGCAACTTGGTCATGATGGATGATCTTTTTGGGTCTGTATGCGATTTGCCGTATTCTGTTTAGAATTTTGGCATCTGTGTTCATGTTAGGGAGAATGGGTCTTATAATTCTCCTTTTAGTTCTGTCTTTGCCTGGTTTTGGTTATGGTGATGTTGGCTTCATAGAAGGAATTTGGGAGAGGTTTCCCTCTAATTGTATACTTCTAAACAGTATTCAGAAATAATGGTTGTAAGGGTTTTTGAAATGTTTTATAGAATTCTGCTGTGAAAACCGTTGGGCTGGGCTTTTTTTTTTAGTTGGAGGCTTCTTACTACATCCTCTATTTTTTCATATGGTTTATGGGTCTGTTTTAAGCTGCTGGTCTCTTCTTGGTCCAGCTTTGGTGATTCCCAGGATTTTCAGATATTCATCCATTTCTTCCTAGATTTTCAAACTTGGTAGAAATAAGGGTTCTTGTAATATTCCCATATAATTTCTTGATCTTTTTCCTTGTCCGTTGTGATATTTCCCCTTTTCACACAGATTGTATTGATTTGGATTTGTTCCTTCTTTCTTTTTGTTAACTGGGCTAGAGTCTGTCTATCTTGTTTATTCTTTCAAAGAACAATTTTGGCTTCATTGATTTTTTTTTGGTAATTGTTTTCTTTGGTTTTCTATTTCATTGATTTCTGCTCTGATTTTTGTTATTCTTCCTGTCCGTTTCATTTAGGGTTCAATCTGTTTTCTTTCAAGTTTTTAGCTGCAGTGTTGAATCATTCACTTGTGCTCTTTCTGTTTTTCTATAGTGTTAGATCATTCACCTGTGTCCTTTCTGTTTTTTCCCTCTTAGGACTGCTTTTAAGGTATCCCATAAGTTTTGTTGTGTTTGTATTGTCATTGTCATTCAAGTTCCAGGGTGTTTTTTTCTTTCCTTTATCTCTTCCTTGACCCATTCTTATTCAAGAAGTGTGTTGTTTAAGTCTCCATGTGTTCTTGTAGCAGGAGGGCTTGTCCTGGTGTTGATAGTGAGCTTCCTTCCACTGTGGTCTGACAGGATGCCTGAAATTATTTCAAAATCTTTTTGTATTTGTAGAGGCTTTTCTTCCTGTGTCCCCAGTATGTGGTAATTTTGGAGAATTGTTCCGTGGGGTGCTGAGTAGAAAGTTGTATTCTCTGGTATTAGGATGGAAATGTTCGGTAGAGGTCTATGAGGTCCATTTGGTGTAATCATATCGTTCAGTTCAGATGTCTCTCTGTTTATTTTTTGTCCCTTTGACCTAATCCAGAGGACTCAGTGGGGGTATTGCAATCTCCACCTATGAGTATGCTGGGGTTAGTCTGTGGACTCTGTGATTGGTCCTGGAGAATTGTCTTTTTTATAAAGTTTTGCGTGCACCAGAATTTGGGGGCATACTATATTCATATTGTGAAATCTTCTTGGTGGATTGTTCCTTTGATTAAAATGCAATGGCCTTCTTTGTCTTTCTGATTTCTTTTCTTTGAAGTCTATTTTTAATCCGATATTAAAATAGCAACACCTGCTTTTCCTTTTTTGGTACCATTTGCTTGGAATATTTTTTTTCCATCCTTCACTTTAAAGGTGGTGCCTGTCCTTGAAGGTAGATGTGTGTTTCTTGCAGACAGCATCTCGATGGATTCTGTTTCCTAATCCAGTCTCCCAGTCCTATGTCTTTTGATTGGGAATTTAAGTCATTAATATTTAAGGTTATGACTCGATAGGTTTGTGTTGCTTTCCTTTTGCCTTATTATCAATCTGCCCGGTTTGGTTTTTGGTTTCTACTTCTGCAGTTTATGCTTTTTTGCTTTCTCCTTCTAGTTGCTCTGGGGTTGGTTTGCTCCTTTCTTCTGTTCTTTGAATTGCTTTCAAGTATTTCTCTGAAGGGTTGGTTTTCCGGCTGTATTCTTTCCAAGTTGTTTATGTCATGGAAGATTTTCCTCTCTCCTCCCACTATGATTGACATTTTTGCTGGGTATAGTAACCTGGGCTGGCCTCCATTGTTCCTCAACACTGGGAATGCTTTGCTCCAGGTTCTTTTTTTTTTTTTGTTCTGGTTTTCATTGTTTTGATTGTAGTCAGTTGTAATTCTGAATAGGTTTCCCCTTTATAGGTCACTTGTTGTTTTTCTCTTGTCTCTTTAAGAATTTTTTCTTTGTTTTGGGGTGTCCCCAGCATTTTCTGCATGTGGCGTGGGAGATTTCTTTTCTGATTTGTCTGTTTTGGAAGTGTTCTATGTGCTTCTTGTATTGGTATGGTTTGTCCTTTTTTAGTTTGGGGAAGTTTTTCATCTATTCTGTTCTGTTGAAGATCCTGATAATACTTTCCCTCTTGGGATTCTTTCTCCTTCTCTATTCCTATGTGCGGAGGTTTGATCTTTTCAATAGTGTCCCACAGTTCCTGGTTTTACATTTTTGTGTATTTTTAAAATCTTTTCAATAATCTTTCCTTGAGGTTTTTCGTTGTTCTGTGTTGTCCTCCAGGGTCTGAATATTCTTTGTTCTGCCTTCCTCCATTTGCTTCTGAGGCTTTTTTCATTCCTTTCCTCTTGAATGGATGAGTGTCTTTGATTTCCTTTTTCTTTTCCTCTTCCTGATTGTCTTTTAGTGTTTTCTATTTCTTTTTTGAGCTTCTCCATCTCATTTTGTACCCGCTCTTTTCGTTTGCTGTTGGTTTTTCTTTTTCTTTTTCAGCATGGTGAAAATTTCTTTTTCAGTGTTTCTACTTTTCTTCCGGAGCCTTGTCATTCTCTCTCTCTCGGTCCTCATTCTCTTTTTCTAGTTTCTTTAATTTGTTCTTTCTGATCTTTGTAGTTCTTTTAAGTATTGTTCCCAATTGGTGTTTTCTTGATGTCTGTGTTCTTGGGGCATCCCGGAGGGATCCCACTGCAGGAGTCATCCATAGGGTTGGTAAAGCTTGTGCAGGATTATCCTGCCACTTTCCAGTGTAGCCTCCTCTTCTTCGTGTTCCTGGGAAATGGGCTTCTCCTTGCCTGTATTTCCATGTTGAGGTCTAAACTGCTCTTCACTGTGTTGCAAGGCGTGCTTTGCTTGCCCTCCCTTCCAGAATCCTCTCTTTTGTAAATCTCAGTTGCTCGCGGGGGGGGGGGGGGGGGGCGGGGGGGGGGGGGGGGGGGGGAGGGGGGGGGGGGGGGGGGGGGGGGGGGGGGGGGGGGGGGGGGGGGAGGGGGGGGGGGGGGGGCTATTCAGCCCGCGCGCCATGGCACCTGCCGCTGGGCTCAAGGAGATCTCAAATCTCAAGAGTCACACAAGCGTGCCTTTAAAACCGGCTGGAGGATAACTCCGCCCCACAGCCACTAGATCTAAATCAAGCCAAAGACCACATCCTTTTTTGGTTGTATCTTTCCTTTTGGATGCTTAAGGCTACACTGTTTAGCCAGATTAACCAAGGTTTTTGTTTTCTTGAGGTCAAGGTAGGATCTTTGGGTCCTCGGGGGTCTCTCGGGGTTTTTTANCAATAATAAGGAATCAGCGATGTTCCTGCATCAGCACCACCCAAAGAAGGATCCACCAAGATTCCTTAAAAGACCTGAAGAAAATTGTCCCAAGCCCTGCTTGTAACAAAATTGAAATCATGTAAGTAAAAGCATTCAACATACATGTGCCATACTGAATTTAATGGAACATTACCCTTAGACTACTTGCTCACACAGACACTGAAATTCAGGCAATTAGTCCCTCTATGAATCTGTCTGCTCCTTTCATTTCTTCTCCTAAAAACAAAGAAGAAATTTTTAGTAGAGACTGAAGCCAAAAGATAGCATATTATTTACTTTTTGTTTTTTGAGAAAGGGTCTCCCTGTAGTGCCAGCTGACCTGGAACTCACCTATGTAGACCAGGCTGGCCTTGAACTCACAGAGATCCACCTGCCTCTACCTCCTGAGTGCTAGGATTGAAGGTGTGCACTACCACATCTGACCAAATTACTTTTTAAAGTCTAATTATGATTGGAGTTTAAAAAAACATATTTGGCAGCCTGGTCTATAGAGTGAGTTCCAGGACAGCTGGGGCTGCAGGGAGACCCTGTCTCAAAAAAGAACAAAAATAAAAAACATTAAGCATATTTAAACAGTGTTGAAAGTAGACTCCTAGAAAATGTTTAAGGCAGATATCTAAAGAAAAGAAGATAAAAATCACTTATAATTCTATTCTTAATTCCTTGGTATATGGTCATATTTTTTGTTAATTTTGGTTCTTGGTTTAGGGTTTTGTTGGCCTGGAACTCACAATATAGATCAGGCTCCAATCTCACAGAGATCTACCTGCCTCTACCTCTTGAATACTGGGACTAAAGGCATGTGCTACCACACCTCGTGGCATACTGCGGCTCTTCCATCTAATTTGTATGTTTGTACCTATTTATGGGTACCAAAACACACAACAGTAAAGTCAACAAAGTCATATATTACATACAGTAGAGATGCTCTATGAATTCCTACATTTCAATTACATATAGTCAACCATAGTCCACATTACTAAATGGAATAGTCCAGAAATAAATAGTTCATGAGTTTTGTTTGGTTTTTGTTTTTGTTTTTGTTTGGGGGGATGGTCTTTTTGCAGTACGGTCTCCCTGTAGTAGTCTCAGCGGTCTGGAACTTGCTATAGAGACCAGGTTGGCCTCAGTCTCACAGAGATCCGCCTGCCTCTCCTGTTCTAATTTGCCTTTGATTGCTGTAACAAAGCACTCTCACCAATACCAACTTGGGGAGGAAAGGGTTTATCTAGCCTACATCTCCCAGGTCACAGTTCATCAGTGAGCGATCCCAAGGCAGGAACTCAGGGCAGGAACCTGGAGGCAAGATCTGAAGCACAGGCCATGGAGGAACGCTGCTTACTGGCTTGCTCCCCTGACCCAGGCTCAGCCTACTTTCTTATACAATACAAAACAACCTGCCCAGGGGTTGCACTGCCCACCCACCGTGGGCTCCCTCCACCCCCATATATCTCAACAATCAAGAAAATACCCTACAGACATGGATAGCTACACAGGCTAGTCCAATGGAAGAAATTCCCTAATTGAGGCTCCCTCAACCCAAGTGTGCCAAATTGACACTAAAGCCATCCAAAACACCTTCCGACTACTGGGACTAAAGATGTGCACCACTGAACCCAGCTAATTCATGAGTTTAAAATTATTTATTATTATACATTATTACAATTACTTTGTTATTATTTATTGTTAATATCTTCCTGTGCTTAATTTACAAATTAGACTTTATCATAGGTACATATGTGCCTATGTAAAAACAAAATATGTAGGGTTTTATGCTATCTGAGATTTTTAGAAAAATGGACATATCCCTATGGACAAGGAGAAGCTACCCTACAGTTTTGTAATTTACTTTTTAATGAACACAATAATATGAACATTTTCTCATATCAGTAAATCTTCTCTAACAGTGTCATATTTGTGTGGGATGCCGGGGACAGAGCCCTGAACCTTAGACATGCTATGCATATATTACCACTGGACAATAGCTTCCAGTCCTAACAATGACTTTTTTTGTTTGTTTGTCTTTTTAAGACAGGGTCTCCCTATAGCTCCAGCTGGCCTGGAGCTTGCTATGTAGACCAGGCTGGCCTTGAACTCACACAGATCCACCTGCCTCTGCCTCCCAAGTGCTGGGATTAAAGGCATGCGCCACTACACCCTGCTCTAAGAATGACTTTTTAAAAACTCCAGTTTTTAACTCCAGTTCCAGGGGAATCCGACACCTTCTTCTGACCTCCGTGGCATTGCACAACATGGGTGCACAAACCTGCATGCAGACTGTACAGTCATACACATAAAAAAATTAAATTAAAAAATTATTAAAAAATAAAATAATCAAAAATAAAGGAATAAAAAATAATTTAAAATGTACTATATTATACACACACAAGTATTCATATATGTGTGTGTGTGTGTATGTATAATGGTGTGCATGCCATGGTGCATGTGTGGCAATCAAAAGACAACTTTGTGGAGTCAGTTCTCTCCTTTCACCCTTATGTGGGTTCTGGGGATTAAACTCAGGTCTTTAGACTGGTGAGGGAAAAGCCTTACCTGTAGAACCATCTCAGTGGTCCTACTAATGACTTTTTTTAAACATTTTCTTTTTTTATTTTTTATTTTATTTATTTCTTTTTTTTGAGACAGGGTCTCCCTTTAGTCCCAGCTGGCCTTGAGATCCACCTGCCTCTGCCTCCCTAAGGGCATGCACCACCACGCCCAGCCTAAGATGGTTCTTAGCTGCCATATGGGTGCTGGGAATCGAACCTGGGTCCTCTGCAAGAGCAATCAGTGCTCTTAACCGCTAAACCATCTCTCCAGCCCCTTGTAATGACTTTTAATGACCAAATTGTGTTACTTCATATGAATGTGCCATAATTTATACTTGTGCCCATTGCTAGAGATGTAGGTTACGTCAAACTTTTCACTATTGTCAAACTATTACTGTTGTTGGCAGGATTACCTTTAATTATTTTCTAGTAATACTTCTCTAGAGGTTAGAATGTCTTTGTTTGTTTGTTTGTTTGTTTGTTTGTTTTGAGACAGAAGCTCATTATGTAGCCCAGGCTGGCATCAACCTCAAGATCCTCTTGCATCAGCTACCTGAGTGCTGGGGTTCCAGTTGTGAGCCATTGTGCCCAGCTTCTTACAAAGTAGAATTGTGAAGTTCAAGACTATGAATATTTAAGTCATTTAACACCTAAATCAAGGATGATGTATGGAATGGTTATTCTTTTTTATTTTATTTTTATTTTATGTGTATGGGTGTTTTGCCTGCATGTATGTAAGTATACCTGTGTCATGTAATACCCAAACTGGAGTTAAAGATGGTTGTTAACTGATATGTTGATGTTGGTGTTGGGAACTGAACCCAGGGTTTCTGTAAGAGCTGCCTTCCAAACCCCGGAATGGTTATTTTTATTCTCAGATTATATAGAGAAATTAATGGAAAAAGGGGATTTTTCCTTAAAATAACTGCTACAACTTATAAAATTCACTGCTTACTCTCAAGAAAATGTTCTTAATAGAGTTTAAGTGATTTCATTGAAAAATTCACAAAATCCTTGCTTACTTTTATTATTTCTATAAAAAACAGTAAATTATTATTATTGAGGGAAAAAGAAATTGCATTAATATTTCTTTGGCAGTGCTACATTGACGAGCTGGGATACAGAATGTCTAAATCCAGATTCCCCAGATGTAAAGAAACTGCTGAAACCGTGGGAGAAGAAGGTGGGTGCAAGCTGCAACTTTAGTTCCTTTAGAAATTATCTTGGGAAGACAACCTATGCAGTTTCATTGAGGGTACAATTTCCATAATTTTGAATTGTATTAAATATTAAGATATAGAGGATTTTATCCAGAGGGAGGCAGAAGCAGTTGGATCTCTGTGAGTTCAAGGCCAGCCTGGTCTACACAGAGAGTTCCAGGCTAGATGGGGCTACAGAGAGACCCTGCCTCAAAAAAGACAAAAAAAAAAAAAAACCTAAGATATAATCTCCTTCTATAAGAGATGGTATTTACCAATATATAAAATTAGTGACTTGGTGATACACACTAAGTATATATAATAATCTTGAAGATTGCAAGGGAAATAGTCATTAACTTTGCCAGAAGTAGAGAAGAAAGAAGGTACCAAGGAAGACTTCTTGTGATGGGTGACTTTGATTTGAATCGTGAAGGATAAGTGGTTTGTTTTATCAGGAAGGTAAATACACTATGGACACTACAAAATCATGAAGGAGCTGGCTGTGCCCAGCGAGGTGGAAAGGGTGAAGGTGCCAGAAGGGAAAGCAGCCCAGGACAAAGTGTGGGGAAGTCTGTGTGACACACTAAGGAGTTGTGTTTGAGGAGGACCATGGAGTAGGTGGTAGAGCTTGGGTTCCAGAGTCTGACTACTGGCTCGGTCTCATTCCAGCTGTCCATCTCCTGGCCTCATGTCCCTCTCATGTAAAAAATTGTATATGGCAGTATCAGCCTCAGAGAGCTGCTGTGGGCAGAGGTGGGTGGTGAAGGAGGTTCGGGTAAACAGGGTAATAAGCTAGGAAATAGACTAAAGAAAGCCAGATAGAAAGCTATAGCTTTGTCCTGGGCGTGAGAAAGATAGAGAATCCAATGGAGCGCCTTCCAGGTAAACAGCGACTTAAGTCAGCTTTGTAGATGAAGAGCACAGTCAGGAGGCATTGGACCAGGGGGAGGAAAACTACAAGATTCAAAAACATCGCCTTTTCTCCTTTACTTCCCGCAGAATGGCCAAGAGAAAAAGCAAAAGAAAGGAAAACCAGATAAAAAAAATAAGAAAGTTGAAAAAGCTAAAAAACCCCAACATCCTCGTCAAAAGAAGACTGCATAAGAGACTACTTTACCAACAAGCTCTTTGTGTTTAAATGGTTTTTAAAAATTGTGCTGAAATACTTTCAATGGGAAGTAGCCTTTAGTATAGACTAATTCACTTGACTAGAAATTTTAAAGCATTATTATGAAAGTATAACTAAACGGGGAAAGTTAATTTTTAAATCCAAATATTAAGAATTGGTAGAGGCAATAGTTTATCCTTGTTCTACTCAGCCAATTAAATTTCATCAAGCTCATGAGCGGTCTTGAGAATAACACATCTGGGAAAGGATCCACACAAGTACATCCCACACACAACAGATGCATGGACTTCCTCAACCACGCCCCGCAGCCTCTAGAGAGTTCTAAGTCACATATTCACAAACCCCAGGCCTGTCTGCTTGCCAGTGAGCCAAGCAATTTGGAGCTTGCTGGACCTCTCCAGGCTATGCTATGGCTCTCAGCACCTGCATTTGAATCATCTCTTGTAGTGGTCTGAGGGATCTGTGCTGGTGGTTTCTAGGGGCCCACCACTGGAGATCACCACAGCTTTAGGAACCTTCTCTATGGCTTTTGAGACCATGTGGCTTCCTCTTCTACTTGATCCCATCTTCAAGGCTCATTTCAAGTCCTGCCTCTTAAATAAAAACCTTTCTGGGGGGGGGCGGGTTACAGATAGAGTTCCATGGGAGAGCACTTGCCTTGTATGCACAAAGCCCTGATCCCGAGCACTGAAAAATATTATTTTAAAAAAGCTGCTGGGCATGGTGGTACATGCCTTTAATCCTAGCACTCGGGAGGCAGAGGCAGGTGGATCTGTGTGAGGTCAAGGCCAGCCTGGTCTACAGAGCGAGTTCCAGGACAGCTGGGGCTACAGGGAGACCCTGTCTCAAAAAAACCAAAAAAGGGGTTGGGGGATTGCTGGAGAGATGGCTCCACAGTTGAGAGCACTGGCACCCACATGGCAGTTCACAACCATCGGTAACTCCAATTCCAGGGGAATCCAATACCCTCCATGGGCATTGCATGACAGTTACATATGTGCAGGCAATATACTCATCCACATGAAATGAAAATAAATAAATAAATAAATAATAAAAGCTTTTCTGGGTCTGGAGAGGTACTCTTCTAGATGACCCGAGTGCACTTCCCTCCCCACATCAAATGGCTCATTAGCTTCAGTTGGATAAGATGCCTCTGGCTTCCATAGGTACCTGTGTAGACAATCCCTTAGGCCTGCTGGGGAATATCAGAGTCTGACCGTGAAGGAAAGGGGGTGAGAGGTGCAGAGTCAAGACACAGACCCTGGGAATCAGGTGAGCGCAGATCGACAGCGAGCTGACTATTCATTTACTGGGGCAGGGTTAGGGTTCATGTGCTGCTCCCATTCCCACTCTTCTCTTAGTGCAGTGTCCTATCGCCTTGTGATTGGCCCAGGTCTGCAATTTGGCTGCTTGTATGGTCTCACCTGCCTAGGGCAGGTTAGGTTGATGAGGGACAAGCTGTGTGCATGCGTAATTCTCAGCATACTGGCTACTACATACCTGCAGTCACATGTACACATACATACTCTCAGACAGACAGACAGACACATAGTTAAAAATAATTTTTAGGGGCTGGAGAGATGGCCTAGCGGATAAGAGCGCCGACTGCTCTTGCAGAGGACCCGGGTTCGATCCCCAGCACCCACATGGCAGCTGAGAACCGTCTGTAACTCCAATTCCAGGAGAACTCCAGTTCCAGGGGAATCCTACACCCTCTTCTGACCTCCGTGGCATTGCACGACACGGGTGCACAAACCTACATGCAGACAGTACATTCATACACATAAATAAAATTTAAAACATAAATAAAATTTAAAAAATAATAATTTTTAAATCTGAAAAACAGCTTTTCTGGCTACTCAAATTATCTTAAAACCCCCGTTTCATCTGTGTTTAGCACCACGTGAGGGAGCATTTACTTGTTATCAGATTAATTTTTGAGTGTCTGCTTTCTCTTTTCAATGACATTGTCTGGTTTTTGGTTTTTGAGGGCAGGAGCCATAATTTATGTCCCTGAATTTCCCATCTTGCCTTAAAGACTGTGAATCTAGATTTTTAAAATAATTTCCTAATTGTATGTGTTAGAGGTAGAAAAGCAGTTAGGCCATCCTGGACCAGGCATTGACCATGTGCAACTCTAACCCCAGTGACCCACCTTTATCTTATCTTCCAACCTCATCGGTGACAAACCGGGAGTGAAACAATGCCCTCGTCCTATGACAGGATGCTAACTTGACTACTGTAACAATTAAGAATCACTTGTTTAAAAAAATCACGTTTAAGCCAGGCGTGGTGGCGCATGCCTTTAATCCCTAACCAAAACTGCTAGTGGAAGCATGACTAGAGCCAAGTTAGGCTCTGTGTGGATTGGAAGCTTCCTTAGAGAGGCTGCACACCAGAAAGCTTAGAAGAGAATATCCTGGCCACTCACTTTCTCAAACATTGTCATCCTTCATACTGAGTGACTTTAAGCGCTGCCTGTTGGTAATCACATGCAAACACCATTAAACAATCATGAACTATCCAACTCCTCCATGCAACTACTCTAAAAAAAAAAAAAAACTAAGCCTGCTGGCTAATTGACAGTCTGAGCCCTAAGCCTGCTGGCTAATTGACAGTCCCTTGTATCACACAGGTGGACAGTGCTAAAATTACTAGCCAAAGACTACATATTTTCACTAAGTATCTATGATAAATGTATATTATATGCCTATTACAACCACTCATTTATTGTTACATATATACACACTAAGCAATACTTAATTCAAAACGATATTGGTGTATATCCTTTGGGACTATTTTGTTAAAAGACAATGTTATCAGCCAGGCGTGGTGGCGCATGCCTTTAATCCTAGCACTTGGGAGGCAGAGGCAAGTGGATCTTTGTGAGTTCAAGGCCAGCCTGGTCTAGAGTGAGTTCCAGGACAGCTGGGGCTACAGGGAGACCCTGTCTCAAAAAGACTAAAAAAAAAAAAGACAATGGTATTAAACTGGGCATGGTGGCACATGACTTTGATCCCAGCACTTGGGAGGCAGAGGCAGGCAGATCTCTGTGAGTTCAAGGCCAGCCTGGTCTACAGAGCAAGTTCCAGGACAGCTGGAGCAACAGGGAGACCCTGTCTCAAAAAGAAAAAAAGAGTACCCCAAATGTACAGGCTAATATTTCTTTCTACTTTCAGCCTTCTTAGAAACCTCACACTGCATAATGTCCCTAGCCAAGTATCTTACTATGTTAGTTCCCATCACCGTGACACAATGCACAAGACAATCAAGTTAAAAGGAGGAAAGATTTACTTTGACTCCTGCTTCCAGAGGTTCAGTCTGTGGTCCCTTCATCCTGCTTCTTTGATCTTGTATGGCATGGTGTTTCATGGCAAGCATTCGTGGTAGAGCAGGACTGTTCACATCATGGCAGCCAGGAAGCAGGAAAAAAGGAGAGGAAGAGCTGGGTGCCAATATCTTCTTCAGTGAATGTTCTCCAATAGGTACTTTTTCAGAATCCTAGCCCAGACTGATTTCCTCTCAATAAGTCCCACTTCTTAAAGGATTTACTGTTTCCCAAGAGGTAACCACAGGCTGGGAACTAAGCCTTTAACACATGGGCTTTGGGGGACAATTCTCTAAACCATAACCCTGGCCTCTAAAGAATTAGTCTGGAGTTGGAGAGATGGCTCAGTGGTTAAGAGCACTGGCTGCTCTTACAGAGGACCCAGGTTCCCATCCCAACACCCACGTGGTGACTAACAATTGTCTGTAACTACAGTTCCAGGGGGATCTGACACCCTCTTCTGACCTCTGAGGGCATTGCACAATACAGGTGCACTCACATACATGCAGACAATATACTCATACACATAAAATAATAAAAAATAAAGTTTTTAAAAGACATCAAATAAACCTGTTCATTTTTAGATTAGTGGTGTTCTGAGGATTGATACCATTGTCTTTTTTTGTTGTTGTTGGTCTTTTTGAGACAAGGTCTCCCTGGAGCTCCAGCTGTCCTGGGACTCACTATATAGACCCAGCTAGCCTGTGCCTCCAGAGTGCTAGGATTAAAGGCGTGTGCCACCACGCCCTTCTGGGGTACCCTTAAAAAGCCAGACTGGAGTAACGCTTGGGCAGGTATCAGCCACTAGTGGTGTACATGAAGTCTCCTGAGGGTCTTTTTTTTTTTTTTTTTTTTGTCTTTTCGAGACAGGGTCTCACTGTAGCCCCAACTGTCCTGAAACTCACTCTGTAGACCAGGCTGGTCTTGAACTCACAAAGATCTGCCTGCCTCTGCCTTCCATGTGCTAGGATTAAAGGCGTGCACCACCACACCCAGCTTCTCCTGAGAGTCTTTACGTAAAGTGGGAGCAGGAGGCTGTGGAAAGAACAAAGATTTCCAGATTCTGAGATATGTGGGTCGGGATCAGCTAAGCAGGCCGTTTAGCTGGATGGCCTTGGTCCTGTATCTATTAGCTCTTTGCGTTATTTACTCAGGAATGCTGTGGAGAACAGGCTGTGCATGGATCTTGGCGCATAGAAAGCACCAGGCCCACCTGACCTTCCCACCTCTGCTGCCCCTTCCACTACTCCGACGCTGTCTCACATCTCACGCACAGAGAGGTGCATCTAGTTGAGAAACTGCGTTGGAGACAGGAGACCAAAGCTTTCCAGAACGGTTTTCTGCAGGCGCTCTTCCATAATCCTGGCCCAGACTCATGGTCCCCTTCCTGGCCTACCTCAAAGGCTCCATTTTCCAACCTTCCCTCCTTCCCTACCAACCATGACAGCCAGAATGATCCTTTTAAAGTCTGATTCAGAGTATACCACCCTGCTTCAAACCTCGAAACTTGAAACGGGAGCAGACGCTCCCCAAGACATGCTCTGGGCTCTGCCCGCCCCTCACCACACTGCTTCAGGACTGAGTCTCAGCCTCACATGCTGTCCGGCTCTTGGGCACACTGAGTTCATTTCCTTTTCTAGGCCTTTGTCTATGCTGCGCCGTACTGTGCTGGATCATGCAGGGCCAACTTGGTTGACTGGGAACTGCATTTTCTGGAACCTCTTTACCTGAGCATCTCTCAGTTAGACTTAGCTGAAAAGGAACTGGGTGAGATTTGTTGAATTCGGGAGCAGGGGTCGTTATCTTCTGAAGACTAACAGTGGCTCTCGGCCTGTCCTCATCTCTTCCTCCATACTTGGTTCATTCATCCACTGACCTGTGGTCACCGGTGCTCATGGGCCCTCCATCTGAGGTGCTTTATCTACAGAGGTAATACTTAGGCTGAAGCAGCTGCGTCCCTACTTGACGGGTGTCCCTACTTAACGTTCCCTACTTGACGGGCGCTTCTGTTGGACCAATCAATGGTTCTTTCTCCAGATTCCTCCCTGGTTTTCCCTTTGGGACTTTCACTTCCCAGCATCCTCCCTACTTCCTCCAACACATCCTGCATCCCATCATGTCTGTGGAGACTGTTTCCTAACTGATAGACCTGTGTGTAATGCATTCTTTCCATGGCTGTTCCTACCTCATCATTCAGTCTCAGTCTGAATGTTGCTGCAGCGTTTTCTCCTCTCCTCTTCCTCAACAAAATAACCCTCACCACAGACTACCAATTGCAGTAGCTTCTAAAATGGAGCATGTGCACCTGAAGATGAATAAAATGAAAATATTTTGAGCTTACATTATTGGTTTTTAAAAATTAAGAACCTGGGTCTAGAGAGATGGCTCAGAGATTAAGAGAACCTGCTGTTCTTGCAGAACACAGTGGTTCAGTTGCCAGCACCTCACAACACTTGACGACGATTCCTAACTCCAATTTCAGGGGGTCCCACACTGCCTTCTGGCCTTAATGGCTACCACATGCATGTGGTGTGTATACATGCATGCCATATACATACATGCTGTCTAAACACTCATACACACACAAAAAAACAAATACATATTTAAAAAAACAAAGAAAATAATGAGATGAGTCTATAGCTTTCTTTTTTGCTTGTATCTTTGCCTGGTTTTGGTATTAGAGTGATGCTGGCTTCATAGAAGGAATTTGGGAGAATTCCCCTGGTATCTTTCTGAACAGTTTGAGTAGTAATGGTAGTAGGACCTCTTTAAATGTTTTATAGAATTTTGCTGTGAAGCAATCTGGGCCCAGGATTTTTTTAGTTGGGAGGTTTTTTATTACATCTTCAATTTCCTCAGATATTATGGGTCTGTTTAAACTGTCAATCTCTTCTTGGCTAAGCTTTGTTGGTTCCCTGGATTTCAGATATTCATCCATTTCTCTTAGGTTTTCAAATTTAGTGGAGTATAGGTTTTTGGTTCATTTTATTGTATTTATTTTCGTATGTGTATGAATGTACTGTCTGCATGTAGGTTTGTGCACCCATGTTGTGCAATGCTGTGGAGGTCAGAAGAGGGTGTCAGATTCCCCCAAAACTGGAGTTAAAGACAGTGTTCAGCTGCCACGTGGCTGCTGGGGATTGAACCCAGGTCCTCTGCAAGAGCAGTCAGCGCTCTTAACCACTAGGCTATCTCTCCCCATATGATTGTCTGGATCTTTTCTTTGTCTGTTGTGATGTTCCCCCTTTCATCATGAATACTATTGATTTGGAGTTGCTCTTTTTTTGTTTTGTTTTGTTTTGTTTTCATTTGGTTTGGTTTTTGGTTAACTGGGCTAGAGGTCTGTCTATTTTGTTTCTGTTTTCAAAGAACCAGCTTTTGGATTGGTTGATTCTATGTATTGTTTTCTTTGTTTCTATTTCATTTATTTCTGCTCTGACTTTTGTTATTTCTTCCTGTCTGTTGGGTTTAGGGTTCATTTGTTGTTGTTTCTCAAGTGTTTTTGGCTGCAGTGTTAGATCACTTATTTGTTCCCTTTCTGGTTTTTTGTATGTGGGCACTTAGGGCTATAAATTTCTCTCTCAAGACAGCTTTTAAAATATCCCACAGGTTTTGTTGTGTTGTATTGTCTTTTTCATTCAGTTCCATGAATAGTTTTATTTCCCTCTTTATTTCTTCCCTGACCCATTCATTATTCAGGATTGTGTATTTTAGTCTCCATGTGTTCTTGTAGCTAGTTGTGCTTATTCTGGTGTTCATATTGAGCTTTATTGCACTGTGATCTGATAGAATGCATGGAATAATTCAATCCTTTTGTATTGTTGAGATTTCTTTTGTGCCCTGGTATATGGTCAATTTTGGAGAATGTTCTGTGAGGTGCTAAGTAGAAAGTATATTCTCTGATGTTTGGGTGGAATATTCCGTAGAGGTCTGTGAGGTCCATTTGTTGTATTGTATTGTATTGTTCAGTTCTGATGTCTCTGTTTATTTTTTGTCCTGTTGATCTATCCAAGGGGCTCAGTGGGGTATTGAAGTCCCCCCACTATTAGTGTGCTAGGATTAATCTGTGTCTTGAGGTCCTGCAGAGCAGTGTTTATGAAGTTAGGTGCACCAGAGTTTGGTGCATAGACATTTAAGATTGTGAAGTCTTCAGGTTAATTGTTCCTTTGACAAGCATGTAATAGCCCTCTTTGTTTCTTCTGATTAATTTTACTTTATCTATTTTGTGTGATATTAGAATAGCCACTCTGGCTTGTTTCTTGGTACCATTCACTTGGAATATTTTTTTCCATCCTTTCACTCTAATGTGGTGTCTGTCCTTGAGGGTGAGATGGGTTTATTGTAGACAGCATATAGAAGGATTCTTTTTCCGAATCCATTCTCCCAGTCTATGTCCTTTGACTGAGGAGTTTAGACCATTAGTATTTAAGGTTATTATTGAGAGATGTGTGTTGCTTCCTTTCATGTTATTTTTTGTTTGCGTTCTTGGTCTAGGTTTGTATTTACTCTGTTATGCTTTTGTTGATTTCTCTCTTTAATTGCTTAGGGATAGTTGCTCCTTTCCTCTGTTCTTTAGAATGCTTCAAGGATTTTCTGAAGTGTTGGTTTCTTAGACATGTATTCTTTCATCTTGTTCATATCGTGAAATATTTTTCTTTCTCCTTCAACTATAATTGACATTTTTGCTGGGTATAGTACTCTGGGTTGGCATCTAAAGTCATTTAGCACTGGGAATACTTTGGTCCACATTCTTCTACCTTTCATAGTTTGCACTGAGAAGTCAGCTGTGATTCTGATGGGTCTGCCCTTATATGTAACAGATTCAATACAATCCCAATCAAAATTCCCATGAACTTCTTCCCAGACTTGGGAAAAAAATCCTTAAATTCATATGGAAAAACAAAAGACCCCAAATAGCTAAAGCAACTCTGAGTGGAAAAATGCAGGGCTGGAGAGATGGCTTAGCGCTTAAGAGCACCAAGTGCTCTTGCAGAAGACCTGGTTCGATTCCCAGCACCCACATGGTGGCTAAGAACCATCTTTAACTCCAGTTCCAGGGGAATCCGACACGCTCTTCTGACCTCTGTAGCATTGCATGATATGGGAGCACCAACCTACATGCAGATAGTACACTCATACACATAAAAAAAAGAAGAAAAATGCAACACAGGGGGAATTGCTCTATCAGACTTCAAGCTACATTACAGGGCCATAGTCATAAAGACGGCCTGGAACTGACACAAAAACAGACCCATTGACCAATGGAACAAAACTGAAGATCCAAACTTGAGCTCATACAATTTCAGCCACCTCATATTTGACAAAGGGGCAAAAAAACTCAATGGAGGAAAGATAGCATCTTCAGCAAATGATGCTGGCAAAACTGGATCACCATTTGTAGCAGAACAAAATTAAACCCCTACCTCTCACCCTGTACAAAAATCAACTCCAAGCGGATCAAAATCTCAACGTGAAACCTGAAACCCTGAAGATGATAGAAGAAAAAGTTGCCAACAACCTATAAGACATAGGCATAGGAAAAGACTCTCTAAATCAGATAGTAACTATGCCAGAAATAAGGTCAACAGTCAACAAATGGGACCTCATCAAACTCAAAAGCTTCTGTACAGCAAAAGAAACAATCAAGGAAGTAAAGAGAAAACCCACAGAGTGAGAGGAAATCTTCACCAGTGATACATCTGACAGAGCATTAATGTCCAGACTATATAGACTACTCAAAAAACAAAGAAGAAAACAAATGACCTACTCAAAAGATGGAATAAAGAGCTGAACAGAGACTTCACCAGTGAGGAATTAAAGATGGCTGAGAAACATCTTAAAAAGTGTTCAAACATCATTAATAATTAAGGAATTGCAAATTAAAAGCATTCTCAGATATCATCTCCCTCCAATACTACTGGCTAAGTTCAAGGAAACAAAAGACTCCAAATGCTGGAGAGGTTGTGGGGAAAGGGGAACCATTATCAACTGCTGGCGGGAATGTAAACTTGTACAACCATTATGGAAAGCAGTGTGGAGAAACCTTAAAAGACTCAAAATGAGCCTACCACCTGACCCAGTCATACCACTCCTGAGTATATACCCAAAAGACTCATCCTACTGCAAAGATACATGCAAATCCATGTTTATTGCAGCTCTCTTCACAATAGCAAAGAGCTGGAACCAACCCAAATGCCCCTCAACTGACGAGTGGATGACAAAAATGTGCTACATATACACAATGGAGTACTATTCAGCGATAAAGAAGGATGACATCATGAACTTTGCAGGTAAATGGATGGAACTTGAAGCCATTACAAGTTGGTTATCCTGCCACAAGGACTTCCTCTCTGGGGACTGGAGAGATGGCTTAGTGATTAAGAGCACTTGCTCTTGCAGGGGACCTGGGTTTGGTTCCTAGCACACATATGGTGGCTAACAACCATGTATTGTTCCAATTACAAAGAATCTGATACCTTCCTCTGACCTCCATGGGCCCGGTACAGCACTGTGCATTTATATACATGTAGGCAATACACTCAAACACATAAAACAAAAATAATAAAATATTTTTTAAAGAACTGGCACTTGCACAGGTACAAAAATACACCACATGTACATGGAACACACACACATGGACACACACACTGAAATGAAGATATAAATCCTAACCACTGTTGATCCTGTCAGCTTCACTCAGTGCATTTACCAAATGGTCATGTGTCACATGCTGATTTTCTGAAGAAAAAGTGAGACGTCCACAAATGGTAGTGACTGACACATGCCCTCACTCAGCCCTTCACCTTCTACATGTTGGCTACTTACATGTGCACACTGAACCACACTTAAGACAGAGTGATAACTAACTATATTTATATAAATGAGAGTGCTATCTTTTAAATTCACAAAATGTGTACATATTTTTAAAGAATTCATGCTAGGAAATTCATAGCAAAGCTAAATTAGCAAAAGAACCAATCTGCATATGTGGGGTGCTTGTTCTAATTGTACCTAGCAGGGTATTCAATCTTAAAAGCTATAATCTGGTGGCCATGAACTGTTCCACTTTCTTTTATTACAAACAAATACATTTATCATAATCATATATACCAAACTTCATGGACTGAAATTTTAACTTTTATGTGATATTTTCTTGCTTCCCTCAGGAGAAGAAAAAAATGTACAAAGTGAAAGGAGAATTGTCAAAATCACCCATATAACAGAAAGGAAGGGGAAGATCGGGGGGTTTTTTTTCTTTATAAATATGGTAATTACTTGTACAAGATTGAAAGTAGCTGCCTTTACATCTGGGTAGGTGTTTCTCTTGTTTGGGACCTTTGATTAGAGTCATACTGGCTTAGGAATTTTTTAAATTTTTCTATTTTTTAGTTTTGGTTTTATGTGTTTGTGTGTTTTGCCTGCATGTATGTAAGTGCACCATGTGCATACAATGCCCAGAGAGGCCAGAGGAAGACATTGGATTCCCTGGAGCTGGAGTTACAGGTGGTTGTTAGTCAAAATGTGGGAACCAGGAATCAAACCCTGGTCCTCTCCAAGAGTAGCCAGTGCTTTTAATCACTGAGCCATCTCTCCAGCCCTGGGCCTGGGAATTTTTATGGCATAGAAATGAAAGCAAAACTGCACTAGCAAGAATTTCTCTAGTAACTCTGAAGAGTATTTGAAATCCAAACAGAAGAAAAAAAAAAAAAGCATAGGAATGTGAACTGTTAAAGAGAGCAGCAGGCTGGAGTAACAGCAGAGCCCACCAGAGAGAAATTTCTTATTTTACTTGTATTTTATGTGTATGAATGTTTTACCTATATCTAAGTGTACTGCCATGAGCACTCCTTAAGGGAATTTCAGATAATGGCCGAATAACCACAGACACTGCTGTGGGTTTCAAATGCCTTATTATAAACACACAAGCATACATACGCAAAGTATAGCTACCAATCAGTCCTTAAGGAGTTCATGATCCAATCTTAGTCAAGGGACACTCTGGTTTCAGGTGAGACAGCTTCGCCTGGAGATCAGACTTGTCTGAAGGTCTCAGCAGGCCGGGCCAGTCGCCTTGGCCGGAGGCCTAGGTCTGTTCAGGGAGACCGGAAAGAGGGACTGGCTCTGCACAAGGTCAACCACAGGAGCCTGAAGAGGGCCCCAGCCTCAGTCTCTGGAGTAGGGAGAGCATTCACATGCATTCAGTGTAGACCTGCCATGCGTCTGCCTGCTGTCAGTTCAGTCTCTGCTTTTATGTTGAATTTGAGGTCCTGGGTGCCGTCTTATCTCTTCCTGCAGACCTGTCACTTTATTTCCAAGTACTCACACTCTTATTCAGAAAAACAAGTTCCAAAACAGCACCAACTCTTCAAAACTTGTTTACACATTTCATTCATCAAAACATATTTTTCACTCATTCACAAAATAGAGGTTCAATTACAAAAATGGAAATACTTACGCTACATTCCTAACATGTACCATGTGTGCAGTGCCCAAAGAGGCCAGAAGGGCATCAGATCCTCTGTAATTGGAATAATACATGGTTGTTAGCCACCATATGTGTGCTAGGAACCAAACCAGGTCCCCTGCAAAAGCAAGTGCTATTAATCACTAAGCCATCTCTCCAGTCCCCAGAGAGAAAGTCCTTGTGGCAGGATAACCAACTTGTAAAATATATGTGATATTTGTGCTGGGTAACTTTAGTGTCACCTTGACATGCCTGGGTTGAGGGCCCAGCCAGTTAAGAACCTGGGCCTAAGCCCTGGTAGGGAGGGGGAGGGAGATAGGAAGCCATGCCCTGTGAAACAAAGAAAGAAAGAGAGAGAATAAAGAAGAGATGGACTCACAGACAAGACTGGGAGCAGTTCCACGATGGAAATAACTCGGTTTATTGCTGTAATCCAGGGATTTTTATACAGAACCTTGTGGGGGTTGGGGAATACAAGATTTCACGCCATATTCTCCAGATCACTACAGGAATTTGCCAAGCATCAAAGACAGTTGGTGCCAGGCAGGTTTCAAAGGCAAGCAGGAGAGCTGCAGGAGTCCAGGCTGGAGGTAGCTTGACAACTCCCTAAGTGCTTCTGCCAAAAGGAATCCCTGCAGCATGCAAGCATCTGCAGCAGCACATCTGAAGTAAGCTCTGCAAATGGATTTGATTTGAGTCACCTTGTCAGTTTTGAAACAATGTCATAAATATGAATGACAAGCTCCCCGGGAAAGGCAATGGACATGCCACTTTGATGGCTTCCATAAAGTTTCTATGCAATCCCTGTTGCATTAAAAATAAAATTTAACACAAGAGTTGAGGAGTGTTTCCAGATAGCACCAAATCCCTAGTTGTAAGGTAAACTGTGCAACATTAATGTTATATTTGTTTTTTTTTTAATTTTTTATTTTTTTTATTTTTTTATATTTGTTTATTTTTTATTTTTTATTTTTTTATTTTTTATTTTTTTAAGGGATTCTACAATACAATGACACAGTTGTTTGCAGATAGCATTGATGTCACTCATTATGTCATACAATCAGGTAATTGGTGCATTTTGCAAGTATCTATGTCCAAATTTTGAACAACCCAAGGTTCCCATAGACCAGTTGGAGAAGCTTGTATGCACAGATATGTTGATCAATCAGGAGTCCAGACTATATTCCTGTAGTCTCATGATTCACCCCTATCTCTCCACAGCCCTTACAATCTACCACGCCTCCTCTTCCACAGTTTGTTCCCTGGGCTTTGGGAAAGGGGCACAAGTGGGTGAGAAGAAAACAGTCTAATTTCTTTGGAGTTGTCATTTTGGACTCCAGTCTGTTCAGGTTGTTTCCCTTCATGGATTGACAGCTTTCCCAGTGATACCCTTTTTATTCATACTAACAAAGCACAAGCTATTGGATGTACAGGCATTTAAGCAGTACCACTTATTATGTCAAACTAAGCTGTGAGCATAGACACAGATGCTTGGATGGCTGAAAGCAACTGTGCTGTTATAATGTGACTCCCTTAATAGGTTCTAGAATTAACCTACCACTTATTTTCAGACTTTTTAATTTGGGCATATGTGTGGAGGGTATGTATGCATATCTTAGAGAAATACAAAGCTAAAGGGGAAAAATGTGAATTCCCAAACATGTTTTCGGATTAACTTATATTTTGTTTGCAGATGTCATAATTTTGTTATATCTGTGACATATATATGTATATTTTGGACCAATACAAATTGGAGGAAACAACAACAGTAGGACTGGGTCAAAGAACTAACTGAAACAGTAAACTTCTGCACAAAACGCTAAACCTCTGCATAGAAAAACCTTAAAAAGACATGTATGGCAGAATGCATGAGCTAGGGTAGGGTAGGGGGCATGGAAGTGGATCTGAGTCTAAATTGGATTGAGAAATGTTGTATGAAATGCACAAAACTTCAATAAAAATATTATCCACAGCTTTTTAAAAACTTAATAAAGCACTAAAAATAGCACAAAAAGAAAACAAAAAATGTTTCTGTCCTAGAAGAGTTCAAGTATTGAAACAGAGAAAGTAAAACTTATTAGTGTTTTTTGAGAAATATTTTATTTCTTAAGGACTCAGCCATAGTATTTAAGAAAAATAAAGCAAAGAACGACATAGGAACGAACTAATTTAAAGATGTGTCGACAGGCACCTGAAATAGTTCATACTTCCTAGGACAAACAGAAATATGGGCTTGTGGGAATAATTCATAGTAATGATGGGAGCATCAGGGAGAATTAATGGACAACGACATCAGCTTTATGAAGAACTGAATGAAGTTCTTTGTTTTCCTTTGATATGGTCATTTTCTCAAGGCTGTGATTTTTCTTGTTTAAAAAGGAACACGAGCTCCTTCTAGTGGCTAATCCGTTTTCTTAAAACTTTTTTTAATATGTGTGAGTGTATATTGCCTGTGCCCATGTAAGCGCCTGCAGAGATTAGAAGAGAGCATCAGATCCCCTGGAACTGGAGTTATGGACCGTTGTTAGCCTCCATGTGGGTGCTGAGAACTGAACACAGTTCCTCTGCAAGAGCAGCCAGTGCTCTTAACCTCTAAACCATCTCTCCAGGCCAAAACAATACATTCCAAAGAGGACAGGACAGGTCTCTCTGGCTTTTCTGAACAGTCTCAATCTTGATTTCTAATAAGAGTACCTAAAATTCCTGTTGATCACTTTTTGAGGTAAAAGCTTGTGTATACCTAAGATATTTTAAATTTTGCTTTAGGCTACAGGGAGACCCTGTTTCAAAAAGACCCCCTCCAAAATTCCTTTTGCTTTAATATTACAGTTGAAGAATTGGAAGAAACTTTAGAGATTATCCATGTATCTGTTAATTCCATAGATATCAACTGACTGCCTACCATGTCCATGTATTGCTCTGACAGTCATGGGTAGAGCAGTGAACAGAACAGAAAGAATTCATCTTCTAGTCTAGTGCAGAGCTAGAGAGAGCAAACAACTCTGCTGGTAACTATGTGGTCAGCTGATAGGGACATGGAGACATGAAACAGAGAAAGGGTGTGTCCAGCACCAGGAAAGGCACCTCTAAAAGGTTGTAGTTGAACAGAGACTTGAAGGCTAGAGAGCAAGATGAACGAACGGGGCTTCAGTCAGAGGAAATAGTGTGTTCGAGGTCTTCATGAATTCAAGCCATCTTTTTCTTGGAGCAAAGTGGCCAAAGGAGAGAACAATTAGAAAAAAGTAATCTTTCCAGGGTTGGAAAGATGGCTCAGCAGTTCAGAGCACTGGCTGCTCTTGCAGAAGACCCAGGTTCAGTTCCCAGTACCCACAGGGTGACTAACAACCATCTGTAACTTCAGTTCTAGCCTCCACCAGCATTGCACAACACAGGTGCACTTACACACATGCAAGCAAGACATTCATAAACATAAAATCAAATAAAATGGAAAAAGAAAAGGAAAAAGAAGCCCATACAGGTAATGTGGGATGAGATCCCATAAGGCTGTTGTCTCGATTTGGACTTCAGTGAAAAGTTACCAGTGACCACGTGACTTCTACACATTTATTTCTCACAGTTTGGAGGATGGCACCAAGATCAAGGGCGCCAGCTGATCTGGTGGCCAGTAGGGACTTCTTCTAGATTTACAGACAAATGTCTTCTCATATATTCAAACTGAACCAAGTAGAGAGGGTCGTGGTGGTGGAGAGATGACAAAGAAACCCTGTGCCTGGAACCTGTTGACACTAAAAGCATGCATGTGTCTGCTTCTGCCTCCACTCATGGCCTAAACAACAGCCTTGTCATCAAACATCAAAGGAGACCACAAGGTCAGAGCGTTTATAGACTAGCAGACCCTTAGTCGAAACCTACTAGAACTATTGGGATTTGAGATGACTGCAGGGTATCAAGGACAAGGGACACTGTCACCAAGGCCAAACCTCGTCTCATAAAATGCACTCACTAAGGCATTTTCAATCCAATTTTCAGTCTGTCAGAATAAAACCACAGCCTTTGTGTCATTTTCAATGTCTCTGAGTCACACGTGATTGCATTCCACACACTGGTCTTCCCTTCTTGGCTCAGCTCCAGGCCTTGTCTCCTGCCTGCAGGCCAACAGTCTCTAGGCTTCACCCTCGCAAGAAAGAGGGAGGGAAAACTGCAGGAGATCACCGGTGGAAATGAGTGGACTCACATGCAGAGAGTTGGGGAGATAGTAACTCCGTTTATTTTCTGTCAGTGAGGTCTATATATTGAAGGCTACTGTGCTCTGGGCGAGGAAGTGGGGAGCAGGTGGAAGGGAGGGGTGAGCCACCTTGGTTCTAATCAGGGGGCCTGCAGAGCTCCAGTTTGTGCAACAGGTAACTAGAGGTGTCACATTTTGCTCAATGCCTCAAGGGAAGGGGCCTGGAACTTTGCAGAGATAGGGCGAAGCAAGAATCATTGTAATATCCTAAATCTTCCTGCTACAATTCTGAATGCCCATGGAGATATCAGATAACCGGAGATCTTCTGGGACAGGTCTTACAAGTTCTTGCTTCAAGCCACACACAAAGTTTCATTCCCACAACCCATCCTTTGTTTTTTAATTAAAATGGAGCAGTAATGTCAAAGTCCTCTAGGAAGTCCCCAGGGACAGCCTGGTATTGGACTAGAATAGTCTTGGCCATGACCTCAGTGAGTGTATTGATTCTGTTTTTGATAAACAGGAGGACACAGGGTGCAATAGTCAGGAGGACTCCTAGTGTGAAAATGGGTCCCAGTAAGGGAAGTAACCAGGTAGTCAGGGGGTTGGAAAACTATGGGACAGAAAGTTGTGGGGAGTATCTATCATGGAGTTCTTTCCTGAGGTCTTTTAGAGTATTTTTTAAATTAATTAATTAATTAATTAATTAATTTTGGTCTTTTAGAGTTTTAACACTTTGCTCGACAATACCAGACTCATTTAAATAAAAATAGCATTGCTCCCCCAGAAACACGCAGGTTCCCCCGTTTTCTGCAGTTAACAAGTCCAGGGCTTGCCGGTTCTGCATCACCACCTCGGCTAGAGAAGTTATCTGTCTCTGGAGCGATTCAGGGCTATTCATGTGGACTCCATTGCCTCATCATGCTTATTTTGGATGTCTGCTTCCATGCTGTAAACCCTCACTAGGACTCTGCCTGCAGTTTCCATCACTGCCAGCATCAAAGCGACTTCCTCCTTCTCATAAAGGAAGAGCTGGGGAGTGATAATTACCAGCAAACAAATTCCAGAACCAGTAGCATTTGCACAGAGGGATGCAGTGCCATCACACCAGAGAAGAATGGGGAATTGACACACTGGGTCCTGTCGAGAGGGACACTTCAGAGGCACCTGGGGTCTGGTGCTACAACTCTCACTAAACAAATAGGAAATGTAGTGAGTTGGTCAAAGAGAGAAATGCCGTGAAACACTGACTGTCTCCATGGGGGCAGATTCCTGTAAAGAGGCATTAGAAGGAATGGCAGTGAAAAGAGGGTGTGTAAGGGATGCACAGAAAAAACATTGGGAGACGTTAGGGTGGGTGGCATAATTGAGGAGATCTCTGGTGTATTCAATGTACTGGGGTCATGTTACAGTAGACCGTAGCTTTCCTTCCATTTTGGATTCCTGTAACAGAATGTGGGATTGAGTGAGGTTGGGTTGAGGAGCTAGAACAAGCTGGTGAGAGATACGGATATCTGCCGCAGGGTACTAGGTGTTGCTGTAAGGGTAGAGTTTTCCCTGTACTCCAGCTCTCCAGCAGTCACTCCAGGGGTCCTGTATATTAATTTTAAACTGGTTATTTTGGATTTGAAACAGGCTTCTTGGGCTGCGAACACTCTCCAACCTACAAGACCAGAATCTGCAATAGCCATAAGTATCAGTTTCCTGTAAACACTGTCCTTTGTTAAGATGGGCAAAGCAGATAAAGGGTGCCTGAGAGGTAGTGGTGGAATTGGGAAACACAGTGATTGTGATTGCCTTGCTGCAGCCTTGCAAAGGACAATCACTGGTTCCAATTACCTGATTTCTTTCCTCCCAAGTTTCTCTGACAAAGAATCACCAGACATGGGTCCAAGTTGGTGGGCAGAGACAGAGTTAGTTTGAACTATTATGAGAGCAGCCAAAAGGATGGCAGACAGCGTTGCAGAGAGGGGACGCATGGATTTTGCAAAAGTGAGGAGTTGGTCAAGTTTCTTCCAGAGCGACAGATGTGCCATCTTTTTGGTCGGCGGGGATGAATCTGACATTTCTGGCAGGAATCCAAATGGGTCTCGAACAATCCTGTGGGAAGATGCAAGCAAAGCCACTCCCAGTTGTTAACAGTGGATCAGGTCCTTTCCACTGATTGTCTAGGGTGTCTTTCCATCTGACAAGTATTTTAGGAATCATGCTTGGTGTCTGCCAATGCCTGACTATGGCTGGACATTTTGAATCCCCATAAATGTTAAAGAGGTTTAGAGTTGCCAATGCCAAGGCCAGCTGGATGTTAGGAGGGTATTTCCCCACCTTTTGTTTTAATAACTGTTTTTTTAGGACCTGATGGGTCCATTCTATGATGCCTTGTCCCTGTGGGTTATGAGGGCTACCTGTATGATGTGCAATATTCCATAACTGACAAAATTATTTAAAGCGAGAGCTAGCAAAGGCTGACCCATTGTCCATTTTAATCTGTTTGGGGATGCCCATGGTAGCGAAGGTAGAAAGTAGGTGGGTGGTGAAGTCCTTGGCTCTCTCTCCTGTGTGGGCAGTAGCCCAAATAAATTTGGAATAAGTGTCCACAGTGACACATACATACTTTTTTTCCCCAAAGGAAGCTATGTGTGCAACGTCAGTTTGCCAGAGCACATTGGCTTTCACTCCCCTGGGGTTAATTCCCAAAACCTGTAGTGCAGGTGTTTTAATTAGAGCAGAACAGGAGGAACAAGTTCTAAGGATTCACTGAAGTTGGGCAGAGGGAATATTAGGAAAGTGAGCTTGGAGGCCTTTAAGGTTAACGTGGGTGATGGAGTGGAAATTTTCTGCTTCAGAGAGGGACAGGACATAGACCCCTGTAGAGGAGACTTGGTCTGCCAGAGAGTTGCCTTCAGAGAGAGGTCCTGGTAGAGGCTGTGGGCACAGATGTGCTGTATGAAGAGAGGGTGACTCTTATTCTGTGAAAGGGATGAAATGAGAAGCGGGGAGAGGGGATTTTTGTCTAATCAGACAAAGGATCTGGATAGCCAGGGCAGAAGATTGATCACACAGATACTGTCTGAGAAGAGATTACAAGGCCTATTGGTTTCTTTGAGAGCTAGATAAACAGCATAGAGTTCTTTGTACTGTGAAGAATGGTTAGGGAGCTGGTGAAACAGGATCTGAGGGGCTTGATCGGGGTTGTCATAAATGATGGCTGCAGGCCCTTGCTTCCCTCCATCTGTGAAAACAGACGTGGCCTGCCTTATAGGCACATCTTGGAAAAGATAGGGAAGAAACCAGTTTAGTAATGGGAGAGTAGAAACCCACCTGTCATTAGGGTAGTGATTTTCTATCTGTCCTGGAAATCCCATGAGGCTTACGGCAATATGAACATGATTTCGCATCAGCCACTGGATATCCAGGAGGGAGAAGGATGTCACAATGACATCAGGCTCCTTCCCCAGTGTCTGCAGGGAACGTTCCCTCCCATTTCTTATCATAGCAGCTAAAGAATCCATTTCAGCTAACAGTCGGGGAGTTCCCCCATGGGTATGTGCAGCCACTCTAGTATTCCCGTGGATTGGTAAAGAGCCCCTATGAGAGTGGGGGTGGTGTTAAAAATAAGCAACTGTACAGGAATGGAGGGTGCTAAAGCCATGTTCTGGAGAGCTTGGTTGACTTCAGCTAGAGCTTCTGAGGCTTCCACTGTGACCTTTTGCCTGGAAGCTGGGTCCCTGTTGCCTCACAGAAGGTCAAAGAGAGGCTGTAGCATTGTCATGGGGATCGACAGCCATGGGCAGAGCCAGTTAAGATTTCCTATTAAGATTTCCTAGGAAGGGCTGAAGGGATGCTAGTGTGAGCTTGGGGAGGAAGGGAGAGTACAGGTTTGAGTGGCCTCACTGCTGTGAGAGAAATTTCAGTGCCTAGGAAACAAATTGGGGGAATCATTTGAACCTTAACATGGGCTATTTTAAATCTAAAAGTGTCTAAGGATGGCACAAGCCTGTCCTTTAAAGTTGCCAGGTCAGTTGATAATTTGTCCCAAACTAAAATGTCATCCATATAATGGAAGACTTGCAGACCTTGTTCCATGTGGGGTTTAAAAGCCGCTGCTACTGCCTCTTGGCAGAGCATTGGGCTATTGGCCATGCCTTGTGGCAGGACAGTCCACTCGTAATGAGTTGCTGGGCCTGAGTTGTTAATTGCAGGGACTGAGAAAGCAAACCGCTTGCAATCCTCAGCATGAAGGGGAATTGAAAAGAAATAGTCTTTGATATCTAAGGCTAGCAGAGGAATGTTAGCTGGGATAGCAGAGGCAAGGGGGAGACCCTTCTTCGGAGACCCGAATATACCCATAGTTCTGTTAATGGCTCGTAAGTCTTGTAAGAGATTCCAACCTCCTGTTGCCTTTTTTATGACAAACTCAGAGGTGTTCCAGGGACTGCGAGATGGACGGATGTGTCCCAATGAAAATTGCTCCTTAACTAAGTCTTGGAGAACTTGTAATTTCTCCCCTGGTAATGGCCACTGCTCAATCCAGACTGGATCATCTGACTTCCAGTCGAGATGAGGGGAAGCATATTCTGTAGTGACCCTCAGGATTGAGGGTGCTTCTTGCTGAGATGATGGAGGCATTTTCCCCCAGTTAAGTGGTCCATCTGGGCATGGTTGTTCTCATTTGGAGTGGCAATAACCACATCCAAAGCCTCCAAAATATCTCACCCTAGCAGAGTGATATTAGTGGGTGCTATTAATGGGTGAATCTGACCCATGTTTCCATCAGGGTCCTCCCAGGTGTAAACATTTTTAGTTATGTAAAACTATAAGGGCCCTCCTATTCCTAGAAGTTTAGGTCCTGGAAGCAAGGGCCAGTCAGGAGGGATATCTTGCTGCTTTATAATAGTTCTGTCTGCCCTGGTACCTATCAAACATTTAAAAGGCCTCCCCCCAATTTTAATCGTCCGTGCAGGATGTGAGCCTTCTGAAATAGGTGCTGCCCAGAGGGCGTGCACTGACTCTTTTTCCCCCTTTTTTTCCTGGGCTAGGGGCTGCCCGCCTAGGAGTTTAAAGGTGGCAATTTTTGCCATCTTTATCATAGTTTGAGTGGCTATCTTTCCTCCAATGGTATCCTTTTTTACACCGGGGAGATTACCCCAGAATATATAAATTGGATGATTCCATTGACATAGGCACAAATGAATAAATTTAATACAATTTTTTAAAAACATCATGTATATTGGATACATTGTATAAATTCTAGCAAATGTACCTTCTGTCCGGTAACAGAACACATGCCATCTAGGAGCAGTCAGGCATGAGACAACCTTTGTGGAAGGTGGATATATTCTTTATCTTGATCATGCCAATATTCTATGGGTATAAACAGTTGTGAAAGTTCACCAAATGCTACCTTTTTTTTTTTTTTTTTTTTTTTTTTTTGTCTTTTTGAGACAGAGTTTCCCTTTAGTCCCAGCTGTCCTGGAGCTCCCTCTATACACCTGGATGGCCTTGAACTCATAGAGATCTGCCTGACTCTGCCTCCCAAGTGGGCCACCATGCCTGGCTCAAATGCTACCTTCTTAGAACAGTTCCCTATACATCAATTATTCTTAAAGAAAGCTATAAAAAGAAAATTCATTTAAAAAATGAGAGCTCATGGGGGAGGGGAGAAGGAAAGAAGATGGTCATGAGTTTGGCTGTAATTGTTTTTTGTTTTATTTTGTTTTGTTTTGTTTTGTTCTTTTTGAGACAGGGTCTCACTGTTGGCTAGCTGGCCTGGAACTCACTATGTAGACCACGCTGGCCTTTAATTCACATAGATGAACCTGCCTCTGCCTCCCAAGTGCTGGGACAAAAGGTGTGTGCCACCATACCAGGTTCAAAGTTTTGGGTTTTGGTTTTGTTTGTTTGTTTGTTTGAGACAGGTTCCCCCTTTAATCCCAGCTGGCCTGGAGCTCACTATGAGGACAAGGCTGGCCTTGAACTCACAGTACTGGGATTAAAAGCGTGTACCACCAAGCCTGGCATACATTTTGGGTTTTCTTTTAACAAGGGTCTTGTGTAATCCAGGCTGGCTTCAAGCTGGATATGTAGCTGAGAATGACCTTGAACTTCTAATCTTTCTGCCTCCAGGTCCTGAAGGCTGAGATTAAAGGTGTGTGCCACCACACTCAGCCAGGACTAAATTCTGTTCTATATCTCAGTGGAAAAACCATGATGACCACCAATTAACTGTATTCAAACTACAGATTCTATTTTCTGTTCTAGGGACCAAACCCAGGACAGTGCACATGCTAGGTGAATGTTGTACAATTGAACTACCTTCCAAGTCTCAAGTAGAGAGGATTTGAAGTGCTTTAAACACAAAACAGTGATAACTATCCAGAGTGGTGGACATGCCAATTATTTTCATCTAACCCCCACATATTGTAAACATATGTTGAAATGCCACAATATGACCTTGTTCCACCTGAACCCCAAGGGTACATACAATTACCATAGGTCAATTAAAAATAGAAATTTTAGGCCAGTGAGACAGCTCAGCAAGTAAAAGCACTTGCTGCCATGCTTGGCAGCTTACTTTTGATACCCAGGACCCACATGGTGCAAGGAGAGAACCAACTCTATGAGTTGTCCTCTGATCTCCACATGTATGTTATAGAATGCCTCTCTACACACACACACACACACACACACACACACACACGTAAAAATAGAAATTTCAAAAACAAATCCTGCATGTGATTTCATGTGGCAGCAGAGAGGTTGGATTTAACAGGACACAGGGATGTTTCATCCTATCTTGACATGTGTAGAGAATCCCCCAAGGCTGCTGGGGAATTTCAGGGTCTGACCAAAGGAAAGGGGGTGAGATTTGCAGAGTCAAGACACAGACCCTGGGAGTCGGGTGAACACAGACAGAGGGCGAGTTGTCGTGGACTCTGGGGCAGGGTTAGGGGTTATGTACTGTTCGCATTCCCACTCTCCTCTTGTCAACTTATGATTGGCCCAGGTCTGCAACGCTGCCTATATGGTCTCACCTGCCTAGGGCAGGTTAAGTTGATGAGGGACAAGCTCTGCGCATGTGTAATTCTCAGCATACTGGCTACTACATTTCCACCCTTTGTATCTAATTTTGGGAGAGGAGTGGTCCAGTGGGAGCTTGGGTGCTATGCCCGAACCTTGTTGACCCCACCTCTGTCATTCCGACGTTTGACTGTGTCTGGCTTAGGTTGCCCTGGTTTTGCAGGGTCTTACCCGTCTTTGACTGGCCAGCCACCAAGGGAAGAGGCCAGGAGCGGTACCTCGGAGGGGAAAGACAAGCTCACTCCCATGAATTGTGGATGGATGGGAGCCAGATTCGAATCACCTCATCAGGAGAGGTGCATGCAGAGTCCCTATTGACCCTTCCTGAGAGGACCTGGGCCATTGTTTTGTTGAGCTGGCATTGGCTGCAGGCAAAGGGAAACAGACACCTGAAGAGAAAAAGGGCAGAGTAGGGCCAGGAGGCAGAGGACGCCCCAGGGGACCAATGTGGCAGGATCAGAAATGGGCCTTAGCTTAGACCACACCTGCGAAACAAAGCTAGTATCAATGGCTATGACCTCAGGGTGGGTAGAGTTAAGGGAGATAATTTGGGAACCAAGAGTCAAGGTGTAATTCATGAACTGTTGGGACCAAGGGCCCCTAATGTAGTTGGCAAGCTCCTGACGGAGCCGAGAGATATTGGTGACTGGAAAAGGGGTCAGGCAAAAGGAGGAGAACCTAGGGTCGCAGGACATCTGAACCATAGTGTGTAGTGTTTGGATTTCCTCACCCAAAATGCCAATCTGCTGTTGTAAATTGAGGATAACTGTGTGGAAATGGGAGTTGATGAGGTTTTGAGTTTGGAGGGCCAAAGCCGATTGGTCCACAATGGAGTTTAGGGTGGTGGCCGTCATAACACTCTGAGTAAGAGAGGCGGTGACAGTAGCCAAGGCCAGAGTGATTAGAATGGTGGTGCTGATGAAGGCAGTAAGGCCAAAGTCTCTGTGGAACCGCGTGGGGCACATGAGTTCCACTCTGTGGAAGTGGGTGGCATTAGTTACAGGGACCCAAAGGGCAGAGGGGCTTTGGAGCAAAAGCTCTAGGGTGCCTCTGGAAGAGGACCAGCAGCCAGATAAGAGGCAGGGGGAGATGTCTGAGCAGTTAACTAAGCTGGAGTTCGTAGGTGAGGAGAAATTAGTCAAGAGGAAATAGAAGGGGGGTTTAACACAGACAGGTGTAGGGGCGAAGGAGTAGATTTAGTCTAAGTGACTTTGACAGAGCTCTCGAAGGAGGAGTCAGAAGTGTAGGCACCATTAAAATAAGTGGTGCCATTAAGAAAGAGTAATGAGCGGATGTCAGAACAGGCAGCAGGGCCACAAAGGGACCATTTGCCAAAGAGCGGGTTAAGGAGATATTGAGTGGGGCCACGTTTGTTATAGTTCAAAGCACTAAAGGTGGAGTTGCCCCAGGGGGCTTGAAACCATATCCATAAGTTGGAAATGTTGCTCACAGGGTAAGGTCGAGAGTGGCCTAGGCAGTAAAGCCATTCCACTGGAAGGGCGACCTTTGAGGAGTAACAGGGAATGGGCTGGCATCGGGGAATAGAAAGCTTGGCTGAGCATTCAGTGCCATTGGCAGAGGTGGAACTAATGTGTGGGGAAGGAATTTAGAAAGGCCTCTAACTGGGCCCTGGGACCGATTGCCCTTGAAATCCCCTGAGGTGTGGGAGTGGAGGGAGGTACAATGGGGTGGCCCACAGGTGAGTGAGTAAAGCAGAGGTTATTGGAGAGATTGTAAGAGGTACCAGTAACGTTAATAAAGAGGCCACAGGGGGTCGCCAGAGGTAACCCCGTGGATAGGTTGGAGGAGTAAAGGGCTGGGAAGGCAGGAGCGTCCTGGGAGACAGGTAAGAGTATAGGTGGCAAGGGAATGAAAGCCCAAAGGTCATGAGCATAAGTAGGAGTAAGAAGAGGGGAGATACAAACCAAAACTATCAGGAAGCGCGAGAGTCCGGGTCCAGGCAAGGGCGGATGCTTCTCAGAGGGATCCAGAGTGGCTTCCCCGAGGTTTCTGGGAAGACACAAGCAAAGCCTCGGCCTTGGGTTAACAGGGGGTCAGGGCCTCTCCATTGGGAAGATAAGGGATCCTTCCACGTACAAGGGGAAGTGGGGTGGAGAGGGGGTCAGAGCCCCGGTGCTTATAAGCCGGGGAGTTGCCATGTTCATCAGAGGTAAGGAAGTTAAGGGTAAAGAGGGTTTCAGTAAGAAGGAGGTGGGGGGCCCATGGGGCCGGGAATGGCAGGAGTCTTGAGAGGTGTTCCTTAATGGAGCCACTGGTGCGCTCAATGATGGCTTGGCCTTGAGGGTTATAGGGGATGACTGTGGAGTGCCTGATGTTCCATGAGCCAAGGAAGGAGTTAAAGGCGCCAGATGTGTAAGCCAGGCCATTGTCCGTTTTTTAACCCCCAGGGGACCCCCATGAGAAGCATGGCCATTTTCAGAGCTTTGATGGTGCAGGAGGCAGTCTCACCAGAGAGGGCAGCCGCATATATAAGCTTAGAGAATGTGTCCACAGTCACATGAACATATTGGAGTTTTCCAAAGGAGTGGACATGGGTGACTTCCATTTGCCACAGGGAGTTAGGGGTGAGGCCGCGGGGATTCACCCCTCGATGTTGGAGGAGTCCTAATGGGGCCAGAGGGGCACAGGAGGAGCAGGGAAGAGGCAGTGGAGTGAGTTGGGGTGTGTGTGAAAATGCTGGTGGAGGGTCCAAGCCTGCTCCAGCAGGGGCAATGAGCGGTCATGATGAGGGAGTCAACGCTCGCATTACCCTCGGTTATAGCGCCCTTTAGGCCTGTGTGGGAGCGGACATGTTCAATGAACCAGGGGTGTGCATGGTGTTCCAGAAGGTCCTTGATAGTAAGGTGACATCTAAGGGGGAGTTAGAAGCATTCACACAGGCAAAGGCAGAGATCGGAGGGTCTGAACAGCATATTGGCTATCTGAGAAGACATTCAAAGGGTCATTCTGGACACGGGAGAACACTTGGGCTATAGCCAGGAGCTCACCTAATTGGACAGACCCACGATTGAGCTGGAAGAAGACAAGGGGGTCATCACCATTGTAAAGGACTAAGCCTAAGTTGGTCTTGTTAGCATCGGTGAAGGCAATGGGTGCGTTAGGAATGGGCTGGGATTTAGAGAATGAATGGCTGTGAAAGTCAACACAGAGGCGAAGGTCTGCAAACGTTTGTCACATGGGTAGTGGTTGTCAAGTGTCCCAGGATAGCCCCACATCAATGTCTGAAACAAGGTACAATCCCTCCACAAGGAGTTAAGTTTGACAACAGGGAGGGGCAGAACAATCTTGTCAGGTTCAAGAATGTAAATGCGATTGCAGTAGGATCTGCCTTTAAACGCAAGGAGGGGGGGCTGGAGAGATAGCCTAGCGGTTAAGAGCACCGACGCTCTCGCAGAGGGCCCGGGTTCGATCCCCAGCACCCACATGGCGGCTGAGAACCGTCTGTAACTCCAATTCCAGGAGAACTCCAGTTCCAGGGAAATCCGAGACCCTCTTCTGACCTCCGCGGCATTGCACGACACGGGTGCACAGACCTGCATGCAGACAGTACATTCATACACATACAAAAATAAATAAATAAATAAATAAATAAATAAATAAATAAATAAACGCAAGGAGGAGGAGGACTTCAATGTAAGGAGTGATTTCGTGGCTATCACTGCATGAGGAGTGGGGCCAGAACAAGGGGCCATCCTGCCAGATGGCCCCAAAGACCCCATCCAAGGTCCCTAAGACCAGGACAAGGAGGGGCCTGTCCAGTCAGAAACAGTCTGTGGACAGGGAGAAGAGGCTGCTGCTAACCTCATCAATGACAGCCTTAGCGGGGGGGGGGGGTGAGGGTCAGCAAAATGATGTCAGAGGGGGAGTGATTCCCCTTCAGGAGGGAGAAGAGGGGGTCAAGCTTCCCGGGGGCTATTGGAAGAAAGGGCTTGAGCCAATTGATACTACTGAAGAGATTTTGGAGGTCATTAAGGGAGTATTTATCTTTAATATGTATATGGGGATCAAGGGGTCAGATTGTCTTGGAGATTTGGTAACCCAAGAACTGACATGGCTGAGCAAGTTGAATTTTATCAGGGGAGATATGCAAATCGAGGGATTCCAAAGATGAGACCAGTTTTCCAAGTAGGAGGCTAAGGGTATCAGGAGGGATGGGCTAGGAGGATGTCATCCATGTAGTGGATGCATTTGCAGGATGGAGGGAGGACATTGAAGGCTAAGGGTATCAGGAGAGATGGGCTAGGAGGATGTCATCCATGTAGTGGATGGATTTGCAGGATGAAGGGAGGACATTGAAGGCCGAGGCTACAAAATTTTGGCAAACAGTAGGGCTATTTTTCATTCCCTGAGGCAGTACTTTCCATTGCTATCTACTGGCCGGTTTGTGTACTGGGCTCCCACACTGTAAATGCGAAGTAAGGGTGGTCCTGTACTGCCAAAGGAATGCTGAAAAAGCCATCATTGAGGTGGATGACTGCAATGTGCCATGATGGAGGGATACAACTCGGGTAGGGAAGTCCACCATGAGGAGAGCCCATCTTTTCCATATGGACGTTGATTTGTCGGAGGTCCTGTACAGCCTATATTTTCCTGATGTTTTCTTAATAATGAAAATGGGGGTAGTGTGAGGACTAAGGGATGGTTCAATATGTCCTAATGCAAGTTGTTCATCAATTAAGGACTTGAGGACTGTGAGTTTTGATTCAAGTATAGGCCACTGCTCAACCCAGATGGGGTCATTAGTGTCCCATTCAAGACAGGGAGTTAGGGGAGCAGTGGCCCTTAGAATTGGGGTGAAGGGCCTGGTTAGTAAAGGGATTGTCCCTGCCTGAGAACCCACTCCTATCCTTGCCTATGATGTCCTCCAATAGGGTGCTATCATCCATAGTAAGGACGGCACCCACACTGAATAAGATGTCCTTCCCCAGAGGGTGTGGGGGATGTCGGCAATGAGGGGCTTGATGGTCCCGGAATTAACATCATAATCTTCCCATGCCACCCCATTGATAGTTTGCTGCCACCAACCCCTTTAATGGGGGGCCCAGGTGTAAACCTCCAAGTGGAGAAGGGGGCAGTGTCATTGGAGGTGATAATGGAGAGATGGCCTAGCAGTTGGGAGCGCCGACTGCTCTTGCAGAGGACCCAGGTTCGATCCCCAGCACTCACATGGCGGCTGAGAACCATCTGTAACTCCAATTCCAGGAGAGCTCCAGTTCCGGGGGAATCCAACACCCTCTTCTGACCTCCACAGCATTGCATGACACAGGTGCACAGACCTACATGCAGACAGTACATTCATACACATACAAAAATAAATAAATAAATAAATAAATAAATAAATAAATAAATAAGCCTTTTTTTAATCTCCCAAATATTTTCTCTAGATCCAAAGCCCTCTGCTGGCCTCTACGGACATGGCACAATATGATGTACTTACATACATGCAGGCAAAACATTCCTGCACATAAAGTAAAAATAAACTGAAATTTTTGAAATAAAAATTTTAAAATAACTCATTTTTCTGAACATGGTGGTAAGCATCTTTAATCTCAGCACTCAGGAGGTAGATCTCTGTGAGTTTGAGGCCAGCCTGGTCTGCATAGGGAGTTTCAGGTCAGCCAAGACTACACAGTGAAACCCTGTCTCAAGTAAAAAGGGGGGTGGGGGGAGAAACTAGGAAGAGTTAGAGAGGACAGGGGTATAGTTAGGGCTAAGCTGCCATGAGCTGTTCTTCAGTAGGCTGCTGATAATTCATACATACCATTTAATCTCAAAAAACTAGATGAAGCTGGGTTGTGGTGCACACCTTTAATCTCAGCACTTAGGCAGAGGCAGAGGCAAAGGCAGGAGGATCTCTGTGAGTTCAAGCTCAGCCTGGTCTACATAGCAAGCTCCAGGCCAGCTGGGGCTACAACTGAGACTACTACTCTGTCTCAAAAAGACAAAAACAAAACAAAAAAACTAGATGATTTTGAATGTTTCTATGGAAAACAGGTATGCTTAATCTAATACAAATATTAAATTGCATGCATGTACTAAAATATTATTTAATATATCTCTCTGTGTATGACTGTGTGGCCTACATATATGTAAGTATATCTATATCATANTCTCCCTGTAGCCCCAGCTGTCCTGGAACTCGCTCTGTAGACCAGGCTGGCCTTGAACTCACAAAGATCCACCTGCCTCTGCCTCCCAAGTGCTAGGATTAAAGGCGTGCGCCACCACGCCCAGCTGAAGGGCCATGTTTTTAACCTGATCAAAGTATTGTAGGATTCTAATAAGAGACTGACTCATGGGATCAGTGAAGTTGCCACGGCCAGTAAGCATATCTAAGGTAACAGGAAGTTGATATTGAATATTGGTATGGGCCTGGCCTTCAGCCATGTCATCATAAGCAGCCCTCCATTGAAGGAAAGCCAGTGGATCAAGGCAGGCTTTAAGTAGAGTATACCAATCATAATGGGTTTGGCGATTAATGGCCCACTGGGTGAGGACCTGTTTGAAGTAAGGGGAGTCAGGGCCTGACTCTCTCACTGCCTTCCAGATGAGGATGAGGGAAAGGTCAGGCAGTGGGGAGGGGATCCAAGGCTGAATAGCGGCATTAGGCCCTACATTGACTGGGAAGGCATGCAGGGTGGGGTTGGTATGCAGAAAGGGATTGTTAGAGTGCAGCAATTTGGGAGCAGGAAGGGTGGAGGGGGGATCCCTGCTAATCTCCCTCCAGGGATAGATAGGTGGAGAACATTGGGCCTCAGCAGGGGGTTTGGGTGAGGATGAGGGGGCCATTGGGGTAGGCTGAAGGTGGAGGGGGGCTCAGTCTCCTCGCAATCTTCTAAATCGGGAACACAAGGCAAGGCCAACTTTTCCTCAGTATTTTTGTGGCAGGCAGAGTTATGCTCATGAAGGACTTCCTCAGCCAGGAACCTTTAAGGCTATCGATAATGGCCAAGAGAATAGGGACAAATGGAGCAGGGGAAGAATGCCGGATGAAACCTCACGCTTATGGGAAAGATAAAGGACACTCATCCAGATGGAGGGGTCCCTAATGTTTTCAGGAGTGATCCAAGGGGCAATGCATATGGCCTCCTCCCAAAATGAATCCAAGTCCTGAGATTTCACTTTAAGGCCATATGTCTGAAGGAGAGCTTTAAGCACAGCTATCTGTGGCTTGAGAACATGGGGAGGGATGTTCCTCATGGATCAGGAAATGGGAAGGGAGGCTCTGTTAGAGGGAAGAACCAACAAAGCAGCAACGCAAGAATGTACATCTCTAGCCAAGGGCAAACACACAGAAAACTAAAGTAGAGAAAAGGAGAGGTGGTTGGGGGTGGGGGGTGGGGGCCAGGCACTCACCCTAATGCAGGCTGAAAATCAAAGAACACAAAAGGGGGCCTACTCACTGATCAAGAAAGGGGGTGCCTCACCAGCACCAGGGGGTCAAAAAACCACGTTGGGTGCCAGATGTAGAGAATCTCCTAGGCCTGCTGGGGAATTTCAGGGTCCGACCGAAGGAACAGAGTCAAGACACAGACCCTGGGAGTCAGGTGAACCCAGACAGAGGCTGAGCTGTCTCTGACTTGTTTATTGGGGTCAGTGTTAGGGGTTATGTACTGTTCGCATTCCCGCTCTCCTTTCATCCCCTTCTGATTGGCCCAGGTCTGCAACTCAGCTGCTTGTATGGTCTCACCTGCCTAGGGCAGGTTAGGTTGAGGGACAAGCTCTGCAAATGCATAATTCTCAGCATACTGTCTACTACAGACATGTATTCAAAAACTAAGATCAGTACACAAAACTCTTTGTTCCAGATATTATGGTTTTGGATGAGGCTGAATTAAAAAGGAATGTATAATTTGTGAGAATGACTTCTGTCACAAATACGGACATGCTTTTTCTTTTATAAAACAACATAAACTGTAGGAGAGAATTTTCTGGCTCACATCTCAGCTTGTTTTACAATGTAAATAAGCTTACTAGGCCTTAGGATCCTCTGGAAACCTAAACCACATAGCTCTAATCCTCCATGACTCTTCCCTGAACCTGATCCAGAAAAACCTGTGTGCATGTGTGTGTGTGTGTGTGTGTGTGTGTGTTGAAGATACCAAGCATGCCAAAAGCATTGGGAATATTTATTGGAAGCAATGAATTATAACATTTATGTTCCAAACAGTAGGTAAGATTGGATTGCTAACAATTGTTTGTGGTTGTGTGTGCTGTTCTGGGTCAGTAGGAGGTCAGAAAGGGAAATTCTTTGATAAGACAGGTTCCTCCGTCCTTCCCCATAACATGCTGAATGGATCCTTTCAATAAATAGACAGCAAAGCCTTGTTTTGGGAGTGCAGTTCCATGAGAAGTCTAAGTTCTCACTTGTTCTTGGTTCTCGGTCCTTGGTTCTAATGTCTGCTAAGAGTAGGCTGTGTTTGTTCAGGCATCACTGTAATGTGACCTCACATTGCTGAAATACTTGAGATCCATTAAAGAAAAGCTTCAGTCAATCATCACCTGGCTGATACCTTTAAATGGCAGACACAATAAAATCAAAAGACTAACACAAGAACTGGCCTTGTTCCATGCCCTCATTTTACATGCTAATAATAGGGAGTATGCCCAATTCGTTAAATAAATTACATTAATGTATTAGTCACTTTTCTGTTGCTGTGTTAAAACCAACATGACCAAGAGAAATCAATTATAAGACAAAGAGCTGGAGCTGATGATTGGTGGTTCCAGGGAATTAGAGTCCACTGTGGCAGGAGGAATGGTGGCTGGACCTGGAGCAGAAAGCCGAGGTTCACATTTTCCAAAGAGCACAGGAAGCAGAGAGTGAGAGCAACTGGGAACTGCAAGGCTTGTTGAATGCTCTAAGCCTGCTAACAGAGACTATTTCCTCCAGCATGGCCACACCTTCTAATACCTCCCTAAACAGCGCCACCAACTGGGGACAAAATGTCTGATTTTTTTTTTTTTTTTGGTCCTTTTGAGACAGGCTCTCCAGCTGTCCTGGAACTCTCTATGTAGACCAGGCTGGCCTTGAACTCACAGAGATCTGCCTGCCTCTGCCTCCCAAGTGCTGGGATTAAAGGCTTGTGCCACTACACCTGGCACTAATAAACTCTTTTTTTTTTTTTTTATTTCTGTATGTGTATCAATGTACTGTCTGCACGCAGGCCGTGCAGAGGTCAGAAGGGGGTCTCGGATTCCCCTTGAACTGGAGTTCTCCTGGAATTGGAGTTTCAGACGGCTCTCGGCTGCCATGTGGGTGCTGGGGATCGAACCTGGGTCCTCTGTAAGAGCAGTCGGCACTCTTAACCGCTAGGCCATCTCTCCAGCCCCGGCACTAATAAACTCTTACAGTAATTATTGTTTATCCAAACTGAGTTCTTTTCCCTCTATGTATCCCTTCATATAACTAACCCCCCCCACATTTTTTTTTTTTTTTTTTTTTTTTTGTCTTTTGAGACAGGGTCTCTTGTAAACCACAGCGGTCCTGGGAATTCGCTCTGTAGACCAGGCTGGCCTTGAACTCACAAAGATCTGCCTGTCTCTGCCTCCCAAGTGCTAGGATTAAAGGCGTGAGCCACCACGCCTGGCTCCCCCCCCCCACACACACACCTATTTTTTATTTTTTTATTTTATTTCTTTTTTATGTGTATGAATGTACTGCCTGCATGTAGGTTTGTGCACCCATGTCACGAAATGCCGCAGACGTCAGAAGAGGGTTTCGGATTCCCCTGGAACTGGAGTCAAAGATGGTTCTCAGCTGCCATTTGAGTGCTGGGGATCGAACCCGGGTCCTCTACCAGAGCAGTTGGCGCTCTAAACCGCTAGACCATCTCTCCAGCCCATCCCCCCCCCACATATTTTAAGATGTATCTGAATATAATTATCCTCATGAAACCTTGTCTTACTTCCCCAAACAAACAAGACCTCACCTTCATTAGTCAAGCCTCCATTGTGCCCAGTAAAAAGGTATTATTTTTCAACTTCTTTTAGGATTGGCCGTGCGACTAAGTTCTGGGCAAGGAGATGCACCCAGAAGCGTTGTATGGAGCATTCATATTCCCAGCAGCTAGCTGAGTGCCTAATACATAGATTATGCTGAATAAAAGCTCATGACAGAGACTGAATATCATATTCCCATTATTTTGGTGACTCAAGGTAAATATTCCTAGCACCTAAAGTTACGATTTTGACAGAAATTTTATTAAATAATTCCAATGCTTAGAGAATGCTTTGTTTTTTTTCCTAATATAATCAAACCAAAGGATTTTAATTCTACAAACATGTTTTTAAAAGATTCGTTGCTGGGGCTCAGGAAATGGCTCTGCAGATGAGAGTACTGGCTGTTCCTGCAGAGGACCCAGGTTCAATTCCCAGCACCCACATGGAGGCTAACAACTGTTCATTCATAACTACATTTCCAGGATTCTAACCCCACAAACATTGCATGACATGGTGCACTTACATATATGCAGGCAATACACTTGTACACATAAAATAAAAATATTTTTAAAATATTCATTCCTTACAGTTACTTAATAACTTCTTAAGTCTTTGATTTAGTAATAGATATTATCTAAAGACAGATAAATAATGAATTGTGGTTTCTGTAGTGTTGTTTGTGACCAGATGTGATTATAGACTTTCCTTGTTTTAGACTCAATCAATCATAGCTGCAGGTCCCCCTGACTGAAGTTGGTGATCTGTGAAAATGCTTAGATTAAGCAGGACAACACCAGGATTTAGTTGTTAGCTTTAGACCTGTCACCGCCCAACAGCTGGGAGGGTACTTTTCTTTCTCCTGTAGTTATAATTAAGATCGCCTGACTTGAAATCCCAGCTTCCTCTACAGCTGTGAATTTAGTCAATCAGCCTCCCTGAGCCTCTTTCCTCCCCTGTAGAAGAAAGATAAGAGCACCAGGTTTTAAGGGCTGTTCTGAAGGTTAGGGGTTGAGAGAAGTGCTTTGAACAGTGTGAACACAGAGTAGGCTACAGTGTATTATTATTAACAGTACCATTATTTCAGTCATACATTATCCAATCGACCAGCTCACATTTACATATGCACATGGTGGGGTTGTAGAAACTTCTCTTCAGCTTCCCAGATCTGAATTTAAAACTCTGGCTGAAGAATACTCACAAAAGTTACAATTGCCTGTTATGGAGGTCCATGCCTTCAATCCAGGTACTTGGGAGGCAGAGGCAGGCAGATCTCTGTGAGTTCCAGAGCAGCCCAGTTGACATCCTGAGTTCCTGGCCAGTCAATACTACACAGTAATAACATATAACTACAAAGTTATAAAAGTGTTTGGCCGGGCATGGTGGCGCACACCTTTAATCCTAGCACTCAGGAGGCAGAGGCAGGCAGATCTTTGTGAGTTCAAGGCCAGCCTGGTGTACAGAGTGAGTTCCAGGACAGTTGGGGCTACAGGGAGACCCTGTCTCGAAAAGACCAAAAAAAAAAAAAAAAGTGTTTGAAAAAAATTTTTTTTAATTTTTTTAAAATAAAAATATTAAAAATAAAAATTTAAAGTGTTTGAATTTTCTTCTTTTTTTTTTGGTGTTTTTGAGACAGGGTCTCCCTGTGTAGCTCCTGCTGTCCTGTAGACCTTGACTCACAGAGATCTGCCTGCCTCTGCCTCCCAACAGCTAGGATTAAAGGCTTGTGCCACCACGCCTGGCAAGTGATTGAATTTTTTATTTATTTCTTATTTTTTATGTGTATGAGTGTACTGTCTGCATGTAGTTGGTGCACCCGTGTCGTGCAATGCTGCAGAGGTCAAAGGAGGGTGTCGGATTCCCCTGGAACTGGAGTTAAAGACAGTTCTTAGCCACCATGTGGGTGCTGGGAATCGAACCCGGGTCCTCTGCAAGAGAGGTGCTCTTAACCACTGAGCCATCTCTCCAGCCCCGTGTTTGAATTTTAAATACATATTAATTTGCATTCTTTAACCAGTCCATATGATCATAGTTTATCCAGGAAACATGCTTTTCCTTCAGATCACAATGAGTTGAAACAACCAAAACCAAAATGAAACATATTTTTAATAATTTATTTATTATTTTTATGTGTACAGGAGTATTGCCTGAATGTGTGTTAAGTGCAGCTGTACAGTTCAATGCACAGTGGATACAGCATCGGGTCCCCATGGAGGTGGAGTTACGCAGATGATTGTTAGCTGCCCTGTGGGTTCTGGGATTGGAACCCAGATCTTCTGCAACAACATCCAGTGCTCTTAACCACTGAGCCATCTCTCCAGGCCCTTGAAGCAGTGTTTGTTTGTTTGTTTGGGTTTTTTTTTTTTTTAACTTTTTGAGACAGGGTCTCCATGTACTACCAGCTGTATGTTGAGGAGGCTGGCCTTGAACTCAGAGATCTGCCTACCTCTGCCTCCAGAGTCCTGGTATTAAAGGCATGTGCCACCACTCTTGCCTTGAAGGGTATTTTTTAAAACCTGATTTATCCCCCTCCCTAGCTCTGTTCTCTGTCTCTGAAATGCCAGCTAGATTGTCTTGTCTTTTTTCTTCTAACTTCAAGCTGTAAGATTTAAAATGAATGATTAATACTTATTTTTTAATGCAGGGTCTTATACATTCCAGGCTTGGCTCAAACTCTCTACAAAGCTGAGGATGACCTTGGGCTCTCAGTCTTCGGCTTCCATCTCTCAGGTGCCAACCCGCCCTGTCTATAGGTTACTGAGGAACGAACTGAGGGCCTTCCACATGCTAGGCCAACTGAGGCAATCCCCAGATCCTTTTCCTTTTTTTTTCCTTGAGACAGGCGCACACCTTAGCCAAGGCAGGCGTCAAACACACGACCTTCCTGCCTCAGATTCCTGAGTGCAGAGATTACAGTCATGTCCCGCCACACCTGGCTTCCTTAATCCACATTCGCCTGTGTCATGAAAATGCTGGGATAATGAAATAGGCTTATAGGGCCAGGTGTGGTGGGGCACACCTTTAATCCCAGTACTTGGGAGACAGAGGCAGGCTGATCTCTGTGAATTTCAGGCCACTCTGGTCTACATAGTGAGTTCCAGGCCACATAATGATACCTGTTTTAAAAAACAAAGAAATGCTCACATACGCATGTGATGGGAAAAAACCCACTTTTTTTTTCCCTCCTGTAGCCCCAGCTGTCCTGGAACTCACTCTGTAGACCAGGCTGGCCTTGAACTCACAAAGATCCACCAGCCTTTGCCTCCTAAATGGTAGGATTAAAGGCGTGCACCACGACACCCGGCAAAAAAAAGCACAACTTTTTTTTTTTTTTTTTTTTTGTATGTGTATGAATGTACTGTCTGCATGCAGGTCTGTGCACCCGTGTCGTGCAATGCCGCGGAGGTCAGAAGAGGGTCTCGGATTCCCCTGGAACTGGAGTTCTCCTGGAATTGGAGTTACAGACGGTTCTTAGCCGCCATGTGGGTGAAAAGCACAACTTTTAACTTCCAGGTTGTTTCAAAAACATTTGGTGGTAGTAGTAGCGGATTCCCAACGGCAGGGGGCGGGAGCACACAAACCCCACAAAAGTATTCCAGCAGGGCGCGTAGGTTTGATCCTCTGAGACTCCGTAGCTAGGTGCTGCCTGCCGAGTGTCCCACGTGCTGCTTCCGGTTACACAAGGAAACACGAGTTCAAGCTGCCACTGTGCTGGGCGGTGACTACTGGTGGCACAGGCTTTCCTAGAACTCTCGCCGCGGAGCCAACCTGCAGCCACCATGTCCGGCAGGAACAACAACAAGCTGCCCAGCAACCTGCCGCAGTTGCAGAACCTCATCAAGCGCGACCCGCCGGCCTACGTCGAGGAGGTGGATCGGGCGTAGATGGCCAGCTCCGGGCCCCTGGGGTGTCCTGGCGGGAGGAGAGAGGCTGCAGGCCACGGAGGAGTCTAAGGGCTCCCGCCGCTAGGAAACATGCAGCCCCGTAGACCCCACCACTACGGAGATCTGTTTAAAACCTGTTGCCTCCGGCTTTATGCAGCCATCTCCAGGAGGTGGAGAGGGGCTAAGGGCCTGTGTCCGGTGTCGAGACTCCAGACAGTCCTGACTGGAGTTATTCCGTAACGCTTGATGGGTCGCGTGCTTTCGACCTGTGGTGACACCTGAGAACCCGCTGTGTCCTAAGTTATGCAGGGAAGTAGCTGGAAGGTATCAGATGCTAGGAACACGGTCCGGAGTTTGGAATACCTGGTTTAGCCGGGATTCATAGTCGCTGGTGGCTAAATGAGGTGGATGTTAGAATCTGCTTAAGGAAGAGATGAGGTTGAAAGTTATTACTATATGGACATTATGATGGGCTTTGTAGACTTTAAATCGTGAGCATTAAAGGTTTGTGAACTAAGTGATGAAGTCGAAGAGTTGGCCTTGCAGAGTTAAACTGACAGATGTTCACACACCCATTTGTCTCAGAAGCATTAAACAGGTATTTTTTTGGACATCTGCTGCAATTACTTTCTTCCACATTGTTTCTTCAGTGGCTAACATACCTCACTTTTGATTTTCCTTCTCCGCCAAATATCTTCACATAAAATATTTATGGGAGTGCTTTCTTCTGCATCAGGTCACTGGTAGAGAGTGCCTTTCCAAGGATCAATGTAGTGGAAGTAGTATAAGAGGCAAGGCTTGCAGAAAGCACTGTCTAGCCATTCACAGAGTAGCGTGTTGGAAGCCCGTCTTGTTCTTTTGTGGGTTTTTGTTTGGTTGGTTAGTTGGTTTTGTTTTGTTTTGGTCTTTTTGAGACAGGGTCTCCCTTTAGTCCCAGCCGGCCTGGAGCTCGCTCAGTAGACCAGGCTGCCCTTGGACTACAGGGGTGCACCACCATGCCTGGCTCTTGTTATTAATTTTGTTAGCACACAAAGCAGTGGGTTTTATTATAGCGCTTTCACACATGTCATATTGTTCTTATTTATCTGCCTTCCCCCTTTCTCCCTGTTCCCCTTCCTGTCCCTGAACACCTCCCCCTTTTCATATCCTGCGTATTTCAGTCCCCCTGAGCTTGTTTAGGATCTTTTTGATGCCCCTGGTCCCCTTTCTACTTGATCACACACCATAAATTTAAATCTCTCCATGTGAGAGGAAACGGGCTCTCTTTCTGAGTCTAGCTTATTTCACTTAACAGTGATTTCCCATTTCCATCCAGTTTTTGAAAACTGTCATGATTTCATTGTTGCTTGTGGCTGAAAAGATTCCATTCTGTATATGGACCACATAGTTCATCATTCATTCTTCTGGTTCTGGGCTGGTTCCATTTTTGGCTGTTTTGATATCGCATCAATAAATAAAAGGGTGCAAGTATACCTTTGGTACTTGACATTATAGTTGTTAGTCTTAGCTTTTAACAGCTGTGTCATCTTTCCAGCCTGTTATATTTGATTGGCATCTTTGTTATAGGAATAGTATAACTGGGTCATATGGTAGGGTTTTTTTTGTTTTTTGAGAAACCCCCACATTCATTTCCATAGTGGCTGTACCAACTTACATTCCCATCAACAGTATTTAATAAGATTCCTCTCTTCCCACATCCCCATGAGCATGTTTGCATTTGCATCGTGGCTGATGCCCATGCTGACTGGGGTGAGGTAGATTCTCAGACTGGTTTTTAAATTGCATTTCCCTAATGGCTAAGGTTGTTGCACACTTTTCCACATATTTATTGACTGTTTATATTTCTACAAGCATTGTCTGTTAAGTTCATTAGTCCATTTATTGATTTAAAGATTGGTTTGGTGTTTGTATATCCTTAGGTATTGTTACTCCCCTGTCTGGTTTGGTGTTTGTATATCCTTAGGTATTGTTACTCCCCTGTCTGGTTTGGTGTTTGTATATCCTAGGTATTATTACTCCCCTGTCTGGTTTGGTGTTTGTATATCCTAGGTATTGTTACTCCCCTGTCTGGGTTTGGTGTTTGTATATCCTAGGTATTGTTACTCCCCTGTCTGGTTTGGTGTTTGTATATCCTAGGTATTATCACTCCCCTGTCTGGTTTGGTGTTTGTATATCCTAGGTATTGTTACTTCCCTGTCTGGTTTGGTGTTTGTATATCCTAGGTATTATCACTCCCCTGTCTGGTTTGGTGTTTGTATATCCTAGGTATTGTTACTCCCCTGTCTGGTTTGGTGTTTGTATATCCTAGGTATTATCACTCCCCTGTCTGGTTTGGTGTTTGTATATCCTAGGTATTGTTACTCCCCTGTCTGGTTTGGTGTTTGTATATCCTAGGTATTATCACTCCCCTGTCTGGTTTGGTGTTTGTATATCCTAGGTATTGTTACTCCCCTGTCTGGTTTGGTGTTTGTATATCCTAGGTATTATCACTCCCCTGTCTGGTTTGGTGTTTGTATATCCTAGGTATTGTTACTTCCCTGTCTGGTTTGGTGTTTGTATATCCTAGGTATTATCACTCCCCTGTCTGGTTTGGTGTTTGTATATCCTAGGTATTGTTACTCCCCTGTCTGATTTGGTGTTTGTATATCCTAGGTATTATCGCTCCCCTGTCTGGTGTGTAATGGCAAAGATGTTCTCCCATTCTCTACACTGGCACTTCACTGTGTGCTTTTTTTTCCCCTTTGCTGTGCAGCTTTCATGTGAACCCATTTATCAATTCTTCTTAAAAGACTTACCCAGTTTGGTGGCACATGCCTGTAATCCCAGCACTCAGGAGGCAAAGGCAGGTGAATCTGGGAGTGTAAGGTCAGCCTAGTCTACAATAGTAAGTTCCAGGCTAGCTGGGGCTACAGGGAGACACTGTCTCAAAAAGACCAAAAAAAAAAACTTTTGTTTTTGTTTTTATTTTATGTGTATGAGTGCTTTGCCTGTGTGTAAGTGCAGCTGTGTCATGCAGTGCCTAAGGAGGCCCAAAGAGGAATGAGTGTCAGATTCCTTGACTATGGAGCCAAGGACAGTTAGCTACTGTGTGGGTACCGGAAACCAAAACCAGGTCCTCTAGAAGAGCACCTAGTGCTCTTACTGGCTGAGCCATCTCTTTAGCCCCCGGTTTGTCAGTTCTTGGGACTGTTGGCTATACTGTAGGAGTCCTTTCTACAGTCTTTGCCTGTGCCTAAGGAAGCCTCTGTAGTTCTGTTTAAGACCCCTGGTTTTATGACTAACCGGAAGTTCTGGTTCTGTTGTTGACCACCTGTATAATCAAGGAAGATTAATAGCTGAACTTTTGTATTTTAACACTCAAGCAGGGTAGCATGTACCACTTTCTTTCACTTAAATATATATGCAGATCGCATACCACTCTTGCTGTATGTCAGTGTATGTTAGCTACAAAGGCTATGGTAATATAGAAGACATTTGAGTACGCCTTCATTTGAACTTACATCCTGAGAGGAGCAGATGTGTAGTGGTAAGGAATGTGGAAAAGTAACACTGGATGAGAATATGTTAGAGGAGGAGACAGTGGATTTGAATCCATGAGTAGGGACGCTCTTCTGCAGTGGTGACATTGAACAGACAGGACAGAAGCATTCTAGACAGAAGGAATCAGAAGCTTTTTGTGGAAAAGAAGTGAAGCAGAGAGAGACATCTACCACATAATATGGAAAATGCAGACAGTGGTCAGTGGATTCACGGCCTTTTAGACCATGGTAAGCAGTTTAGATTTTATACTTAGTACTCTTTGGATCAACTGAGCACCAAGTCTGGACAGTCCTTTAAGTTTTTCTGACAGAAGGGGGGGGGCTCTGAGTTGAAGCTAGAGAGTGAAGTACAGTCCAAAGAGAATCTCTTTAAGATCTGGAAGTAGTAACACTCTGGAGTTCTGACAGGTAGCACTTGTTACAGAAGATTCAAGCTGGGGTGGACCCTCAAGCAGAAGAAAAGGTAGATGGATCTAGAAGGATAGCAGTGCTCTAGAGGTGGCATTGAGGAACAAAGGACATGTTTGACTTAGCCATGGTGCAAGAAAATGATGTGGCAGTGTTTGAGAGGAGAGTGTGGTCACTGTGAGCATCAGAATGACTGGGTGCTTAAAGACTTAAGTGTCCTGGCCCCAAACCAAGATTTGGGGATCTATTGGTATAAAGGTTACAGTGAGAAGGATGAGGGAAGGCCTATGGGCCTCGGATGTTTGTGGTGACTAAAGTACATCAAGAGCAGAATGTGATCAGTCCTGCACATCTCAAGGCAGGCATAGACCGCCATGCCAGGGGTGGGTGGTGAAGGAACTGGGATGAGGATTTGTTAGGAATGTGAGTTTAGGGACCTTCTCACTCCTGGTCACTGGAGGTATAGAGTTGAGAGAGAAGTGGCCTCTCACAGAGGTCAGAAGAGGACATCAGATCCCCTGGAGCTGGAGTTAGGGATGGTTGTTAGCTGTCATGTAGGTGCAGGGAACTAAACCTGGGTTCTTTGTAAGAGTACACAATGCTTTTAACACCTGAGCCATCTCTCCAACCCAAGGCCTAAGGGTCCAGAAGTTTTTTGTTTTGTGGGTTGTTTTCTCTCTCTCTCTCTTTCTCTCTCTCTCTCTCTCTCTCTCTCTCTCTCTCTCTCTCTCTCTCTCTCTCTCTCTCTCTGATCTCCCTGTAATCCCAACTGGCCTGGAACTTGCAGTGTACACCAGGCTAGCCTTGATCTCACAGAGATCTGCCCACCTCTGTCTCCCAAGTGCAGGAATTAAGGTGAACACCGCCATGCCTAGGCCTAGTCTTTTTGATTATGCTAAATTTAATATATGGTAGACATTGTCTCTCTGTGTGTTGGGTTGTTGTCAGTATTAAGCTTTTTGATTATGCTAAATTTAATATATGGTAGACATTGTCTCTCTGTGTGTTGGGTTGTTGTCAGTATTAAGATCGTGTACGTAATGAGCTCGGCACAAAACAAATGCTTAGTAAATGTGGCTGTGGTTTATATTTGTGTCTATTGCCCTCGGTTGTATGGAGGGGGTTGGGGGGTACACACAGGTATTCATGTGGGACTGGAGAAGGAAGGAGGACCTCAGGTGTCCTGGTCTATTGCTCTCCACCTTATTCCTTTGGAACAGAATCTTCCACTGATTCTGGAACTAGCCAGGTAACCCTCTTGTCTCCACCATACTTGGCTGTGCTGGACAGCTTTGGTGTCAGCTTGACACACCTGGGTTGAGGGAGCCTCAATTGGGGAATTGCCTCCATTGGACTGGCATGTGCCCATATCTGTGAGATATTTTCTTGATTGTTGATTGATGTGGGAGGGCACGGCCCACTGTTGGTGATGCTACTCCTGGGCAGGTGGGCCTGTATTGTGTAAGAAAGGAGGTTGTGCTTGGGCCAGAGAAGCAAGCCAGTGTGTTCTTCCATGGCCTGTGCTTCAGCTCCTGCCCCAGGTTCCTGCCCTGAGTTCTTACCTTGGGCTCCCTAAGCAATGAAGTGTAACCTGGGAGAGGTAAGATCAATAAATCCTTTCCTCCCCAAGTTGGTATTAGTCAGTGTTTTGTCACAGCAATGGAGAAGCGAACTAGAACACTGGCTTTTTTTTTTTTTTAAAGGATGCACAGTTTTTTTTTTTTTGTTTTTTTTGAAGTTTTAATTTTATTTTATTTTGGTATGTGTATGAATGTACTGTCTGCATGCAGGTGTGTGCACCCATGTCGTGCAATGCCCGCGAGGTCAGAAGAGGGTGTCAGATTTCCCCTGGAACTGGAGTTCTCCTGAAGTTGGAGTTTCAGACGGTTTCTCGGCCGCCATGTGGGTGCTGGGGATCGAACCCGGGTCCCTGTAAGAGCAGTCGGTGCTCTTAACCACTAGGCCATCTCTCCAACCCCAGAACACTGGCTTTTTAAATGGATGCTGGGATCTGAACTCAGATCCTGGTGCATACACGGCAAGCTCCCTTGATCGCTGAGCCATTTTTCTAGCCCTGTCCTTGATTCTGTTGTTAGTTTTTGTCTTTTGTTTTGTGTTTTGTTTTGTTTTGTTTTGTTTTGTTTTGTTTTGTTTTGTTTTGTTTGAGACAGGGTCTCATTGTTTAGCCTTGGCTGGCCTGGAACTCACTATGTGGGTGAGACTGTCTCAAACTCACAAAGATCCCTGTCTCTGCCTCTGGAATGTATTTATTATCTAGAACCCCAACATAAAGGTTTAATGGATCTTTAAAAGAAAAGAGGAATTTGACTAGAGAATTTACAGTACTTGAGACATACTTTGAATTTACCATCCTATTTTTTTAATTTTTAATTTTTTTATTATATTTTTGTACAAGAGTATCAAATCTAGACCCGTGTCCCCCCACCATTCCCCCCACCACACCATGAGCCATGCATTCTGCCAAACATGCTTCATTCTTCTCAGTCTTTCTCAATATTCTCCATGTGGAAGTTGATGAGCAGAAGTTCACTGTTTCAGTCAGTCTTTGATGCAGTCCTTTCTGTTGTTGTTGTTGTTTTGTTTCCAATATCTCCCAACTGCTTTGGACAAAAGCTCAAGGGGCCATGCCAAGAAATACTTACACTAGGTAATTGGCACATAGGCATCCACAGTGAGGGATACATTGTCGTTTGTTTTTCTGGGACTGTGTTTACTTCACTCAGTAAGATTGTCTCTAGCCCCAGCCATTTCCTAAACAAAGCTCAATGTCATCTTTCTTTACTGGCTGCATAGAACTCATTGTTGTATAATGTCCAATTTTCTCTATCCCACTCGTCAGTTGGGCATTGGGTGGTAACCAGTCTTGGTGTGGGTAGGTGTCCCGATGCGTATTGCCTGCTCTGTGAAGAAGAGCTGAAGATAAACATGGCCTGTGCATGTATACTCTGTGGTGGATGAAGTCTTGGGGTAAATGCTAGGAAGTGGGTATCTGGCGGGTCAGGTAGGCAAAGTGTCATTCCCATAGTTTGCAAGGGTTCTCCACAGACTGCTGTTCATAGTGGCTCACAATGTTACATTGCCCACCAGCAAGAGGATAGTTGTTCCCCTGTTCCCCAACAACCCTACTCAGCCACTTGGTAGCATTTTGCTTGTCATGAATCCTACACAGTCTGAGTTTGGAGTAGATGATATCTAAAGTGGTTTCGTTTTTGCATTGCTCTTCAATGATTATGATCGAGGATGAGACAACTTTTATAAGGTGTTTCTATCTAGTCTCTAGATCTCTCAATCATTCCTACTCACTGTGAAGTCTCTGTTCAGAAGCATCTTTGCTCCATCTATTGAGTGGTGTCAATTTGTTTTCTTTCTTCTTTGTTTTTAGAGTAGTTTATATATTCGGGAAGCCAATGTTTTTGTCAGATGTATCTGCAGTGAAGGTTTCCTCCCACTCTGTGGGATTTCTCTTCACTTCCTTGATTGTTTCTTTTGATGTACAGAAGCTTTTGAGTTTAATGAGGTCCCATTTGTCAATTGTTGACCTTAATTCTTGCGCAGCTGCTGTCTGATTTAGGAAGTCTTTTCCTACGCCTATGTCCTGTAGTACCATCCTATTTTTCTGCTGAACTGAGTATTCTTCAGACAGTGCTATAGAGGTCATTTAATAATAAATGTCAGAACACAGCTACAACTTGAGTTTTTCACTTATTTATATCACATTGTTTAAACTTTGGTGAATTTTAAGGAAAAGGTCTTTAGATAATCTATGCTATGCTTAGATTTTTCGAAAATCATTTGGGAAAATGGCAGATAAGGAAAAAGAAGTATTTTAAGCATGAGGCTGTGACTCAGTCATAGAGGGCTTGCCTAGTGTGCCCAAAGCCTTGGTTTTAGTCCCCAGGACCACAAGAATGGTGAGGGGGCTTCGTATATGCTTAGTTAGATCTTCTTCTCCATGCCACTGTCAGACTTGTGCTAGCTGTTTATTCTGTCCTGAGAAAGTCATGTAAGAAAATGACAAATTCTGTTCTTCCCCCCAGTTTCTCCAGCAACATAATCACTATAAATCCAATATGGAGATTTTCAAGTTACAACCAAATAAACCCAGCAAAGAACTGGCAGAACTGGTGATGTTCATGGCACAGGTAAAAAGATAATTTCTAAATATAACAGAGGTCAGTGCCTCACATAATTTGCAGAGAAGTTTTTTCAGCAACTTCCAACCTCTGTGGGAACCTCAGTGTTTTTCTAAAGCTTTCCCTTTTGCGGGTTTTATTTTCTTCCTAAGATGTGTTAGAAAACTTCACTCAGTCTTAATACAGAACCAACCAGAGCAAAGTTGTTGCAAACCGTTTGTTTTCCAAATTCATCATGTAGGCAGGTTCTCAGTTGTGTCCTGAATAATTTTACAAAAACTGGCAACAATGAGAATGGTAGAGAAATTAGCATATGGGAAAATGCCAGTAATTCAGAAGCATCTATCTGCTTCTGTGATCCAGGCTTATATAGAGTGTCTGAATCTATGTGTCTGGGTTTTAGGAGAGAAAGAGAGCAACTTCAGAAGGGCATTTGCTTTGTTGCAGATCGGCCACTGTTACCCTGAACATCTAAGCAACTTCCCTCAGGAGCTGAAAGATCTTCTCTCCTACAATCATACTGTCTTAGATCCAGATCTTCGAATGGTACGAGCAGAGTTTGGATAATTAAGCTGTATGTGTGTGTGTAATAATGATGTGTCTAATGAGAGCAGCCTCTTGGATAAACATCTTTTTGGTGTCTGAGCACAGGGGCAGAGTTTGGCTATGTATACTCCATTTTGTCATTTGACTTCCCTGTAATGTGTCTGTATGTGTTTTTTCTAAGACATTTTGCAAAGCTTTGATCTTGCTGAGAAATAAGAATCTCATCAGCCCATCAAGTTTACTAGAGCTCTTCTTTGAACTTCTGCGTTGCCATGATAAGCTTCTTCGAAAGGTAAAGAGTAAAATATTTTTCCCTGCATTTCCTTCCCCAGAGTGACATGACAGGGTAGTGTTAAAAGTTCGCTGAATTCTTGAAATTCATCATCATTTGATAGTTATTTCTATGGCTAGACTAATTTGAAAAGGAAGACAACATTGTGTTCATGCAGTGTGGTATTCATACTGAATGCTCTTTGGGCCAAAAACCACTCAGAGCCTTCGTGTATTTGCCCGTTCACAAAAACCTCCGAGGTGAAGATTGCCATCATTATTGCTACTGCTTTACAGATGGAGAAGTTGAGGCTTAGAGGTAGAATGACTTGTCTCAGGTCACATAGCCTCAGTGGCAGGGCTCAAATATAAACTCAAGTGTTCTGGCTCCAGAACCCAGGTTCTTCATGAAGGCTGCAGTGTACTGACTGACTAGTTGCCCTAGGGTATGCACACCGAGAACTGGAAGCAAACCACCAGCTCAACTTTTTGTTGTAATTAACACTTTTTTTTGGACAGGGCTGCCGCAGCCCCAGCCAGCCTGGAACTCACAGTGTAGACCAGGCTGCCATTGTCCACTGCCTCTGCCTCCTGAGTGCTAGGATTTCAGAAAGAAAAACTTGTTTATATTCATTTTCCTCCCTTAATACTAAGAGACTGCTACTATTTGAGCATTTATAGTTCTGGTCAAAGTTGCAAACTAAGAAAAGTCTGCGTGGACCTGGTTTTTGGCTGCCAGTCATGCTTATAGCCCCAGATTTGTCATGTATCCAGTTAGAGGATTGGTAAGTGACACAACTTCCCTTTTTAAAAACTTTTGAGACCCCACTCCTATAGTTTCTCCATCTATAGTGTATGACTCAGTGCGCTTTTTGTTTCCTGGTTTCCAGCAGTGTTGGAGATTGAGCCCAGGGCCTTGCACTGGCAATCTACTGATGATTGCTAGACGATTGCTACACTGAGCTACAGCTCAGCCCTCTTTTTTTTTTTTTTTTAAGGCAGATATCACTATATAACTCAGGCTGACCTTGAACTTGATATGTAACCAGCCTTGAAGCATCTTCTTGCCTCTGTGCCTAGAGTGATGGGATTATAGGCATGGACCCTACATCGGGCCACTGGCTTCAGAACTGTGTAGCCATCACCCAGGAACCGTTAGAGCATTATCACTCCTAGAAGCCCATTCCAACTGGCAGTAGTTTTTAACATTGGTGTATGTTGTAGCATATGTGTAGTATTCCTTTTTGTTGTCAGGTATTCCAGTGTATGGATACGCCACGTGTGATGGGTCTGTTCATCAGGAGATGGACATTTGGGTTGCATCTCCTTTTTGCCTGTTAGGAATAATGCTGCTGTGAATACTTGTGTGAACAGATGTGGTGATGGGTTTTCTTTTCTCTTTGGACCGAGTCATTTGGTAATCGCACATTTAACTTCTTTTCCTCTGTGGGTATGTTTCGCCTGCAGTATGTATGGCACTACCTGTGTGCCTGGCACCCGAAGAGGAGGGTGTTGGATCCCCGAAACAGGAGTTACTGGTGGTTGTAAGCCACCTTGTGGGTGCTGAGAGCTGAACCCAAGATCCTCTGCAAAAAGAGCAAGTGCTCCTAACCCCTGAGCCGGCTCCACAGCCCTGCATTTAATCTTTTGAGGGCAGCTTCACTTCACCTTTTAGTCGCTCATTGAGTTTTTGCTTGTTTACTTTTTTTTGTTGTTTTTTTTGTTTGTTTGTTTTTGAGACTGGGTCTCCCTGCAGTTCCAGCCAGCCTGAACTCACTTTGTAGACTAGGCTACCCTCGATCTCACAGAGATCCACTTGTTTACTTTTTTAGATCTCTTTTGTGATAGAATGAAAAAAGATCAAGCGATGTCATCCTGTGCATTTGTACTTTTTTCCAGGTTTAACAAGGTCAGAAATGTTGAGTAGGTTTAATGTGCTTGTGTTTTGTTTCTTTTCTTCAGACACTGTACACACATATTGTGACTGATATCAAGAATATAAACGCCAAACACAAGAACAATAAAGTGAATACAGTAAGTGCCCATTGTTCTCCATGTCTGCACCATTGCACGTTCAACATACTAAGTCTTCTTTCTCCCTTGTCTTAGGTCTTGCAGAATTTCATGTACACCATGTTGAGAGACAGCAATGCAACTGCAGCGAAGATGTCTTTGGATGTGATGATTGAACTCTACAGAAGGAATATCTGGTAAGAGATTCATGATTTTTTTCTCATGAGAGGTAGACTTTTTGTTTGTTTGTTTTTTGAGACAGGGTCTCCCCATAGCCCTACCTGTCCTGCAACTCACTATGTAGACCAGGCTGGCCTTGAACTCACAGAGATCCACCTGCATCTGTCTCCCAAGTGCTGGGATTAAAGGCGTGCACCACCACGCCCGGCAACTTTTTTATGCATATGATTGTTTTGCTTGTGTGGGTATATGTGTACCGCCCGCATCCTCCTGGTGTACTCAGAGGGCAGAGAAGGCGGTCGGATCCCCTGGAACTGGAGTTACAGACAGTTGTTATCTGCTATGTGAGTGCTGAGAACTGAGCCTGGTCTATATTGTGAGTTCAAGGCAAACTGAAGCATCAAGAGACCTTGTCTCAAAAAAAAAAAAAAAAGCCAAAACAAATTTATATGTGTGTGTGATCATTTCTGGTGTAGCCTCAGGCCTCCCAACATGCACATGTACACACATGTAACCATAGATGCTCATATAACCCCACGCACATGAGAATGGTTAAAAAGAAAAATGCAGGTGTCTTTTTGTTTTGTTTTAATTATATATTACCTAGCTGGGTCTGCTTGTAATCCCGGCCCTCAGGGGTTCGAGCAGCCTCGCTTATAAATTGTAAGACCTTCTCTTAAAATGTGAGTGTGGGGGCAGTGTGTAAATCCCATTGACCAGTGATTTCCTGTTCAGTTTTATGGTTCTTCATCTCTTCCTGGTTTTGGGTGTTGTTGTTGTTGTTGTGTGGTCTTGGGTGTTTGTTTGTTTTGTTTTGTTGTCAGTACTGGGGACTGAATCTAGGGTGTCATGTATACAAGGTAAGTGACAGTCTTATTTAAAAGAATTTTTAGCTGGCCGTGGTGACAAGGCCTTTAATCCCAGCACTCTGGAGGAAGAGACAGGCAGATCTCTCTGAGTCCAAGGCCAGCTTGGTGTACATAGTGAGTTCTAGGCCAGCCAGGGCTACAGAGAGACTCTGTCTCAAAAGCTCAGAAAAAAAAAAGAATTTTTAATTGTGCTTGAGATTTTGCCTTTTAATTGGAGGGAACATCTTCACCCACATGTGTGTGAGAGTGTATGTGTGTTTGCAGGAGGTTGATGTTGCATGACTCTCTCAATTGCTTTTCACCCTATATCGAGGTAGGGTCTCATTTGAATCCCCAGCCTGCTTATTCAGCTTATTGGCTAGTCAGCTTGCTTTGGGGATCCTGCGTCCACCCAGCAGAGTGGCCTCCACCCTCTCCTGACACATATGTAAGCGCTGGAGATCTGAACTCTGCCCTTGTACAGCAAACAGCATCTTCAGAGCCCTCTCTAGACCTGATTTCAAAAAATTACAGCTTTTTCCTTCCAGATTATTGCTTTTTTTCTGTTTTCTTGATACCCTAAGTAGGTTCCTGTGTCGATAAAAAGTCTTTATCTTGGTGGCTTCAAAATTTCTGTTATGAAAGAGTTGAAAATCGATGAAGTGGTGTTGTGCTGACTATGGCTTACTTTCAGAAGTACTAAGATTGAAAATCCTAATGTCAGAAATACTCAGTGTTTATTTTGTGTCATTTTCTGTTCTATGAAATGTAATAGAGTGAAAAGTAGCCGGGCGTGGTGGCGCACGCCTTTAATCCTAGCACTTGGGAGGCAGAGGCAGGCAGATCTTTGTGAGTTCAAGGCCAGCCTGGTCTACAGAGTGAGTTCCAGGACAGCTGGGGCTACAGGGAGACCCTGTCTCGAAAAGACCAAAAAAAAAAAAAAAAAAGAGTGAAAATATATACTTCAGGCATGCATTCTCTCTTCCCAGGAATGATGCCAAAACTGTCAATGTTATCACCACAGCGTGCTTCTCCAAGGTCACCAAGGTGAGCTGTAGGCTGTGTGGAAGCACTGCGCATAGGGGCCTGGGTCTGGGTCTGGATGGTGGGGAGATGGTGTGTGGGGAGTTAATGGTGTGCAGCCTGTAGCTGAGCTAGTGGTGTTCTCTTCATGTGTGGGGAGTTAATGGTGTGCAGCCTGTAGCTGGGCTAGTGGTGTTCTCTTCATGTAATCGATTTCCAGGTTCACCTGTGCTTTAGAGAAGTAGAATTCCAAGGGTTTAAAAGCATTATGTAATAAATGGTAACAGTTTATGTGCTTTTCCCCTGCAATACTTGACCTTTCTTCTGTTGGCTCTGGCACACCTGGAAGAAATTTATTTATTTATTTTGAAATTTTGAAATTTTACGTATTTTTTTATGTGTATGAATGTACTGTCTGCGTGTTTGTGCACCTGTGTTGTGCAATGCTTCGGAGGTCAGAAGAGGGCGTTGGATTCCCCTGGAACTGGAGTTCAAGACGGTTCTCAGCCGCCATGTGGGTGCTGGGGATTGAACCCCAGTCCTCTGCAAAAGCAGTTGGCACTCTTAACTGCTAGACCATCTCTCCAGCCCCAGAAATTTTTTTTAATTATTTTTTTATTAATTTTATTTATTTCTGTCTGTGTGAATGTACTGTCTGCATGCAAGTTTGTGCACCCGTGTCGTGCAGTGCCGCGGAGGTCAGAAGAGGATGTTGGATTCCCCCTGGAACTGGAGTTCTCCTGGAATTGGAATTTCAGACGGCTCTCGGCCGCCATGTGGGTGCTGGGGATTGAACCCAGGTCCTCTGCAAGAGCGTCGGCACTCCTAACCTCTAGGCCATCTCTCCAGCCCCAGCCCCAGAAATTTAAAGACTATGTTTGACCTCCTATTAGATGGTCTCTTTTTCCTATGAGGCTTGTAGAAATTCTTGACAGTCGACCTGAAGGGTAACTTTATAAAGCCTGGCAGTTATTTTAAGTCACAGTGTTTATTGATAGATACAAGTAGATATTAACAATGGTTAGAGAGGCTGGAGAAATGGCTCGGTGTTTAAGAGTACTAGCTGCTATTGCAAAGGACCCCAGTTCAGTTCCCAGGACCCACATGACAGCTAACAACTGTCTGTAACTTCAGTTTTAGGGGATTTGATTCCCTCTTCTGACTTCCTTGAGCCTTTCACAACATGGGTGAACTTACACAAGTACAGGCAGTATACATGCACATAAAATAAAATAATAATAATAATAAATAAAATATTTTAAAAAACAATGATTAGAAGCCATAAAGTAGGTAGAAATGCCTTGACTCTGCATATTCTGAGGGTTGAGGGCCCTTCCATTGTTGTCAAGGGGAGTATTAACCTCCTCATTTCATACATGAGCCTGCTTGTTTTTACTGATTGATTGATTGATTCTAAAGATGGGACCCAGGTAATCGGGCTTACTATTAAGCTGTGTTATACTACTGAGCTGTTGCCCCCCCATTCCCGTTAAAAAGTTTTTATTAAATTACGTGTTTTGGGAATGAGTAACATTATAAAGCATTTTTAATTATGAAAGAGATGTAAGTATCCTACCACCCTTGAGTTTCTTTCTGTTGATGCTACATTGGTATGTATATGCAATGGAAGGGGAAACAGAAGCATTTATTTGTGAGCAGGATTAAGTTGTTTGTTTTTAAGATGTGTGTGTGCGTGTGTGTGATTCCTTGTAGATACTAGTTGCGGCTCTGACATTCTTCCTCGGGAAAGATGAAGAAGAGAAACAGGACAGTGACTCGGAATCTGAGGTTAGTGTAATTACAGACCCTCACAGATAGTACAGCACCTCCTTTACTACTGCTCCAAGTACAGATTATTGACTATTTATTTACCTGTTAGAGTTAAAAGAGAACATTAAAAAAAATTTTTTTTTTTTTATTTTTGTATGTGTGCGAATGTACTGTCTGCGTGTAGGTCTGTGCACCCATGACGCGCAATGCTGCGGAGGTCAGAAGGGGGTCTCGGATTCCCCTGGAACTGGAGTTACAGACGGTTCTCAGCCACCATGTGGGTGCTGGGGATTGAACCCGGGTCCTCTACAAGAGCAGTCAGCACTCCTAACCGCTAGGCCATCTCTCCAGCCCAGAAGAGAACATTTTGTGTCACATTTTTGTCCTCTTTAGACTTCTGCTAGTTGAGATTTTATTTCACTGAGTATTACATTTATTCACTGAGATTGACTAAAATGTAAAACATAAAACATATTCATTCATCCCTGTTCTTAGTTCTGATGCTATTCCTACATCTTTGTATATAAATTTAGAAGAAAAATTGTTGCCAGATTTTGAGCTAATAGCAACATTATAAAAGTAGGGAAGGCCTGGGGGTGGTGGCACATGCCTTTAATCCCAGCACTCCAGAGGCAGAGGCAGGTAGATCTCTTGTGACAGGCCAGCCTGGTAGATACAGAGTTCCTATATATAGGCCAGCTGAGGCTACATGGAGATCCTGTCTCAAAAAGATTAAAAAGTAAAAGTATGGAAGAAAACAGAGTACTATCACAATGTCTTTAAAGGGTCAAGGTTTGTGCTATATAATTTTTTTAGAGTATAAAAAAATTCTTTGTTGTGTATCAGTGTATTGCTGCATGTGGGTAAGTACATGTCTGTTGTACAATGCCTACTGGAGATATAGATGGTTGTTAGCCACAGTTTAGGTGCTGGAGCCAGTGCTCTTAAGTGCTGAGCCACCTCTCCAGCCCCTAAAAGGAAAATTTTGGGGGGAGGGGGGCTTTTTGAGACAGGGTCTCCCTTTAGTTCTAGCTGGCCTGGAGCAAACCTCCCCATTTTGGCATTTTGCTCACTATGTCGTGGAAGGGTAATAACATCTTTTAGACAATGTACAATACGTTTTCATTGCAAAAGCAAAATGCTGAGACAGTGTGTACAAAGGTTTTCCTACCTTTATGTTATTTCTGACTCCCAGTTCCTTCAGATAACCCATCCATTTCCAGTGCACTCCTGTGTAGGTGCATGTTCATAGAGTCTTGTGTGTGGTAGGCTTTGAAAAGCCATAGATATATGCCTCTGAAATATCAGGTCTGCCATTGTATTTACATCTGTGAATAACCTCCTTATATTTCAGAATATGAATGTATTATACTTTAATATTCCTCTCGATAAATATGTTTTTAGTTTTTTTCAAATAAATGCGAAGTTGCATCTAGATATGCTGAAGTGACAGTGGATGCTCAGTCTGAGCACAAAAATCATGTTTGTATGTGCCTTAAAAAATTCATGTGTTTTGATTGTTTTGTCCACTTGTGTCATGCAGTACATACAGGGGCCAGAAGAGGGCACTGGATCCCCTAGAATTGGAGTCAAGGGTTACCTGCCATGTGGGTGCTAATAAAGTTTTTGGTTTTTTTTTAAGAACCAAGATGTGGGACTGAAGCTATGGCTTGGTGGTTACGAACACTTGCTGTTCTTGCAGAGGACCTGGGTTCAGTTCCCAGCACCCACATGCATCTGACAACAACCCGTAACTCCAATTCCAGATGATCTTGTGCCTTCTTCTGGCCTCGGGGCATCGCACAGCACGGGTGTACTTACAGATGTGCTGACAAAACACTCGTACACATTTTTTTTAATTAATTAAAAAAAATTTTTTTTAAAAGAACCAAAATCTTGCTGGGTGTAGTGGCACACACCTTTAATCCCAGCACTTGGGAGGCAGAGGCAGAGGCGGAGGCAGAGGAAACCTGAGTTCAAGGCCAGCCTGGTCAGCCAGTTCCAGGCCAGCTAGAGCTACAGGGAGACCTGTCTCAAAAAGACCAAAGGAAAAAAAAAAAAAAGAACCAAGATATAATAATGATTATGTGTCGCCTGTGTGCAGTTCTTCCTTGTTCCCAGTTTTACAGTGTAGTTTATTCTTCAGGATGAAGGACCCACAGCAAGAGACCTGCTAGTGCAGTATGCCACAGGGAAGAAGGGCTCCAGAAACAAGAAGAAGTTGGAAAAGGCAATGAAAGTGCTGAAGGTGAGACTCAGACCTGAAGGATGGAGTAGTCACTAGAATATGGAATGGGTTGTTTTGGCCCAAGCTTTTAAGACTTTGAAATCAAGAGATGACATTTAAAAACAAAGTAAGCCAGGAGTGGTGGTGCATGCCCCTTGGGAGGCAGAGACAGGTGGATCTCTGAGTTCAAGGCCAGCCTGGTCTTCAGAGCAAGTTCCAAGCCAGCTGTGGCTACAGGGAGACTCTGTCTCAAAACAAACAAACAAAAATATTAGAAATGTATGATAAATTTGTGCACAGTAACATTTTAGATGAATAGTTATATTTAGCTCTGACAAAAACTGTGTCTTGAATAAATTAATTCGATTGACTAAATTTCCTTTCCGTCAGTTCTGCTCGTACTGGCTGGTATTCGTGTGTCTCTAGTAGACATACATTCTTAGAAGAACAGAAATGAAAACATTGGCTATTTCATAAATGGTTCTTCTAAAAACCCCTATGAGGTTTGTTCTGTTTTATTCACTTGTGTGTTCTATGTACTTGTTCATGTGGATGTGTGCACTTATGTTTTTAGGTATACATGAAATGTGTGCAGGTGCATGTGGAGGCCAGAGGTTGACATTGGATGTCTTATTATTTGAGTCTTTGTCACTGAACCTGGAGTGTGTGTATTTGACTAGGCTGGCTGGCCGTGAGCTCCAGGGTCCACTTGTCTGCCTCCCCAGTGCTGGGTTACAGGTGGATACTGGCACACACAATTTTTTATGTGGGTGCTGGGGATCTGAACTTGGGTCCTCATGCTTCCATGGCAAGCACTTTACTGAGCCATCTCTCCCAACCCCTATGGGATTTTATTTAATACTTATATTTTCAAATTTCTTTTTCAGCTGGCCTGGAACTCACTCTGTAGACCAGGCTGGCCTTGAACTCACAGAGATTCACCTGCCTCTGCTTCCCCAGAGCCGGGATTAAAGCCATGTCCCCCCACAGCCGCCTTCAAATTTCTTTAAGTCTCACAGGTTCTATAGCTGATGTATTAAAAAGATTTACTCTTAAAAAGCAAAAAAATATCTTTAGTTCTTCCCACTGAAAGGAAGGCTTTTAGATCAAGGATTTTTTTTTTCTTTTATATTCGACTAATGGAGGGGGGGATATTGGGGAGATGGTAAGAATGAATGCACGAGGACTCGAGTTTCTGGTACCAGCTCCACATAAAAAGTCCAGTGTGGCCGCAGATGACTAACCCCACTGCTGAAGGGGATGGAGACAAATGGATTCCTGGAGCTTGCTAGCCAACCAGCTAGGCTGAAAAACAGGTTCAGTAGAGACCCTGTCTCAACAAGATAAGGCAGAGTGCTATCCTTGACATCTTCCTCTGGCTTATGTAAACATGCACACATGCTCATGGGTGCACACACACACACACACACACACACGAACACGAAAAGCTCTCAGGCTTGGTAGCAGCCTTCACGGCATTAGCACATTGAATTCTAGGACTACCACCACCGCTGTAATTCAGAGCAAAGGCTTTGTTTTCTTTCAGAAACAAAAGAAGAAGAAGAAACCAGAGGTGTTCAACTTTTCAGCTATTCACTTGATTCATGATCCCCAAGGTACTGACTTCAAGTTCTTTGTTGGCCTTATTGCTGCCTGTTTGCTTACTCATGCTTTAGACCAGTATTTCTCAAACATTAATTCAAATCACCCAGGAAAGTGGTTAAAGTACCAGATTCATTAGGGTGTGGGTAGGGCCTGGGATTCTGCGCTTCCAAGCAGGTCGAGGAACATTGGCCGCTGCTGGTCTGCAGACTACACCCTTAGAAGCAGGCTCTATAAAATGACTACAAGGAACTCAAACCCAACAGTCATTCTAGAAAGCTGATACTAAAAATCTCGAGAATCCTTAGGATGAACTTCAGGCACTGCTTAAAGAATAGTTGCCAATGTTTGATCTTTTCACTGATCTAACTATCCCCTTTCCCTGTGCCTGTTAATGTCCTGTGACCATGGACCCACAATGTACTTCTTTAATCCTCTCCTTCCCAGATTTTGCAGAAAAACTTCTAAAGCAGCTAGAGAGCTCTAAAGAGAGGTTTGAAGTGAAGATGATGCTGATGAACCTCATCTCCAGATTGGTGGGAATTCATGAGGTTTGAAAGATATTGCTTCTCTTGATGAATATTAGAAGTGGAAATACACTAGTACAAGAAAGCTGTTAGGTAGAACAGTGTCTTGGTTTTAACCCCCAAAGCTTTTGTGCTTATAATTAGCTGAAAACAGCTTTTTATTACTGCGAATTTGCATACTGAATTTGTGTTCTCTTTTTTACTTCTTGCTGACTCCTTTTACATACATATTTTTCTAAGCTAGTATGGCCTACATATATTTCAGTTTGCCTAAACCATAATGGCTTTTCTGCCTTCCAAGTCTCCAGTAGGACTTTGTCATGTTTGCAAAACTGGATCCCCTGGTTATTTCTTTTGTGTTGAGTTAGATTGCAAGAGTTACTTGGTGGCATATATCTATATATGGTGTCTACATGTGGACATGCCACATGACCTCTTAGACTAGAAGAGAGATGCCAAAAAGTTTATGCCATAAAGAAAACAGTCCTTGGTATTGTTCCCTGGCAGCTAATGGCATGACTCTAAGATTGTTGCACTTGTTACTTTAATTATAGATTGCAGTCATTCTCCCAACGTGGTTGGATGGCAGTAGACTCAAGACTGTTAGTTTGTGGTGATCATGTTGTACTAGAGCTATTCACATTTGCACTTGTATTCTGTCCCTGGCTGTGGAGCCTTTAATATCAATGCTGTTCCTTGGTTTTGTTTTGTTTTGTTTTTGTCCCTCTTTGAACACCATGCCAATTTTTAAAGTAAAGAGTATTATATTTTGTTTGACTTTCCCAAGTTTATTCTGCATACCCGCTCTTCCTCCCTTACCCATTAGGTAGTGACAGGATCAGTAGAGAAGTTCTCTTCGTGGTTACTGCTGTGTATTAAATCATCTGCTGTGTATTAGATCATCCTATGGCATGATCGCTTTTGAAACAAGACACAAGCAAAAAGTGATTCCCAATGAGTTTATCTTAGTGATAAAACTACATTATGGAAAATAAAGTTTTATGCTGGTTTCATAAATGCTAAAGTTGGTACCTTTCTTTCCACAGCTTTTTCTCTTTAACTTCTATCCCTTTGTGCAAAGGTTTCTGCAGCCCCACCAGAGAGGTAATCTGCCTGCTTGTCTGCTCCTTGGTGTTCTTAATGTGAGAGTAGCTGTCTGGTCTTCTGTTCTAGAATAGTTAAAGACAGATGGAGTGATGTGTGTTTTGTACAGAGAAAGGAAGATGGAAAGCTGAGGCAGGATAATGAGGAATTCAAGGCTAGCCTCAACTACATATCAAGTTGGAGGCCGGCCTGGGCTACATGTGAACCCATCTCAAACAAGCAAAAATTAAAATACAACTGAAAGAAAAGAGGAGCAAAGAGAAGTCTTTGTGTTTTCTTTCTAGAGTCTTTTCTTCTTCTTCTTTTTTTTTTTTTTTTTTTTTTTTGTATTTTTTAAGACAGGGTCTCCCTGTAGCCCCAGCTGGCCTGGAGCTCACTCTGTGGACCAGGCTGGCCTTAAACTCACAGAGATCCGCCTGCCTTTGCCTCCCAAGTGCTAGGATTAAATGTGTGCACCACCACGCCCGGCTAGAGTTTCTAAAGTCTCATTAATTGCTCTGTTCATTTACTATAAGAAATGGTTGTTTTAAAAAGCAACAACAGGGGCTGAAGAGACAGCTCGGTTGTTAAGAGCACTGGCTGCCCTGACAGAGGACCAGGGTTTAGTTCTCAGCACTCACATGGCAGCTAACAACCATCCTATGGTAGCCCGCCTCTGGCCTCCATAGACATTGCATTACACAAGTGCCTTTACATACATGCAAACAAAAAACCTTTTTGAAGCAACAACAAATTGATTTCTCAAAGCAAGGCTTTTTTGTAGTATAAATGCTCTTGTCCAAAAATTCTAGAAGTTTTGGGGCTGGAGAGATGGCTTAGTGCTTAAGAGCGCTGACTGTTCTTGCAGAGGACCCGAGTTGGATTCCCAGCACCCACATGGCCACTAAGAACCGTCTTTAAGCTGAGCGTGGTGACGCACGCCTCTAGTCCTACCACTCAGGAGGCAGAGGCAGGCGTATCTCTGTGAGTTCAAGGCCAGCCTGGTCTACAGGTGGGGCTACAGGGAAACCCTGTCTCAAAAAAATGATTTAAAAAATTCTAGAAGTTTTTCACTGTTTTACTATAATTTTGTGATAACAAGATTTTTATCTTAATGTTATCCTCGCCTTTTGTTCATTCTCATTAAAAACAATACAAAAGTGGGGATAAATAGAGGGTTGGTTGTTTTGCCTTTGAATTTTAACCAAAATAGAAAGGGAATTAGCATCTGAGGATCTAGAATGAATCTACCTACCACTGTACTGAGTGCCTTCTGCACACCATTGTGTCAGATCATTAAATGAATTCTTTGAAGTGTAGAAAGTGACCAATGCCAGGCGTGGTGACGCATGCCTTTAATCCTAGCACTCAGGAGGCAGAGGCAGGCAGATCTTTGTGAGTTCAAGTCCAGCCTGGTCTACAGAGCGAGTTCCAGGCCAGCTGGGGCTACAGGGAGACCCTGTCTCGAAAAGACAAAAAAAAAAAAGAAAGTGACCAAGATCCTTCCAAATAAATAAATAAATAAATAAATACCAAGTCAGCACTTGACTATTTATTTATTTTTGTATGTGTATGAATGTACTGACTGCATGTAGGCTTGTGCACCTGTGTCGTGCAATGCCGCAGAGGTCAGAAGAGGGTCTCGGATTCCCCTGGAACTGGAGTTACAGACGGTTCTCAGCCGCCATGTGGGTGCTGGGGATCGAACCCGGGTCCTCTGCAAGAGCAGTTGGCGCTCTTAACCGCTAGGCTATCTCTCCAGCCCCAAAATGGGATCTTAATAGCTCAGGCTGGCCTCAGACTTTTAGCAAGCCTGCCTTAGCCTCCTGAGTACTAGGGTGACAGCTTGAGCCACCTAGCTCATGTTCTTTACATACACTGCCTCTTTGAAGAAAGTATGCACAGATTATGTTTGTTTGTATTTGTTGAATAGATATTTAGTGGTTTGTTTGGTTTGGAGCTTGAGGCACGATCTCCATATGTAGCCCTGATTGGCCCCAAACTCAGGGTCCTTCTGTCTCTGCTTCTGCCTTTCTCAGGCTTGGGCCCCACACAACCTTAGTGATATCTGTGACAGCATTGCAGTGCATACTAAGAATTCCTCAGTGACTGTAAGGCAGAATTCTTGCTCTCAGAGCTTATCTTCTGAAGAGAAGTATAGATAGTGCTAGGTCTCTATCCAGGGAGAGTGTTTAGAAGACAAAAACAGGCTTAGGACAAGAAGTTCAGGAAAAGCTTTTTTTTTTTGAGACATGGTCTCCCTTTAGTCCCAGCTGGCCTAGAACTCGCTGGTGTAGACCAGGCTGGCCTTGAACTCACAGAGATCCCCTGCCTCTGCCTCCTGAGTGCTGGGATTAAAGGCTTTTTGATAAGGCAGTAACTGAGCAAAAAAACCTGAAGGAAAGGGCTGGAGAGATGGCCTAGTGGTTAAGAGCTCCGACTGCTCTTGCAGAGGACCCAGGTTCGATCCCCAGCACCCACATAGCGGCTGAGAGCCATCTTTAACTCCAGTTCCAGAGGAATCCGACGCCCTCTTCTGACCTCTGAGGCATTGCACAATACAGGTGCACCATCCTGCATGCAGACAGTACATTCATACACATAAAGAATAAATAAATAAATAAAATAAAAAAATAAAACCTGAAGGAAGCAAGGGATGAGCTGTGCAGATAGGATGGTTTCAGGTAGAGCAAGTAACGATAGTGTTAAGAGTTGGCCCTCACTTGCCGTGTTGCTGGTGTCCTGAGAGACAGTAATGAAGTGTGCCTTTTCTCATCCCTTCTGATTTCAGAAGTCACAAAGATCCTTCTGTTTGCTGCACAAGCCTCTCATCACCTGGTGCCCCCAGAGGTGAGAACTGTTACCCTGATGTCTGGCTCTAGTGTGTGTGTAGTGCCGTTGTTAGGTATATTAAGGTCATGTCCACAGAGTTGCTGTCTCCCCTACCCTGCTTTAAGTTTGTGGAAAAGACCCTAATCCTTATGGAGTGGTGCCCAGAAGTTTAGTTGTAAGTTCATAGAAATTGAACAAGCTGAAGATTTGAATTTTAATAGCCAAGTTTTATGACTAGGGAAGGTCAAGAATATATTATTAGTAAGTTAGCCAGACTCTGGGTAAGTTAGCCAGACTCTGGGGTGTACACCTTTAATCCCAGTGCCTAGGAGGCTGAGGCAGACAGATCTCTTGAGATTGAGGCCAGACTGGTCTACATAATGAGTTCCAGGCCATTTGGGGCTACAGGGAGACTCTGTCTCAATAATAATAATAATAACTGTCTCAAAAAAGATAGTAATAATAACAACAACAATAGTAAATTATAGTAATTATTTTCCAAAGCTGATAAATCTTTTTTTTTGGTCTTTGAGACAGGGTCTCCCTGTAGCCCCTGCTGTCCCGGAACTCGCTATGTAGACTAGGCTGGCCTTCAAGTCACAGAATCCCTTGCCTCTGCCTCCAAGTGCTGGGATTAAAGGCATGCACCCCCACACCCACCTGAAGCTGGTAATTCTTTAATCAATTAAAAGAACTTTGAATTATCCTCTGTCAGAGAAGGGTTTTGTTTTGTTTCTGTCTTTGTTGGAAACTGTCATGGAGAACATGTGACAAGAAAGCAGAAGTAGAGACTGGAAGGGGGAACCATGCAGAAGAGGGAAAGTCCCGGGGACAGGGGAGCCGAGTAATGACAGGACGCTGCCATAACAAAGCCTGCTGCTTTGCGTGCTAACCTAAAAATTAATTAAAAAAAAAAGAATGAAAGTTAAGCCAGGCACAGTGGCGCAGAGTCAGGCAGATCTCTATAAGTTCAAGGCCAGTCTGTTTTATATAGCTAGTTCCAGACCACCTGTGGCTACAGGGAAACCCTGTCTCAAAACAAACAAAAGAACAAAAATTATGTTAAGGGCCAGGAACATGGTTCAGTGGGTAAAAACTCTTAGCATGCCTTGACACCCGAGTTCAGTCCCCAGAATCCACGTTAAAAATAAAGCCAGATGTGGTGGCTTGAATCGGTAATCCCGGCACTCCTAGTGCAAGATGGGAGGTGGAAGCAGGCACTCCGTGCAGCTCAGCAGAAACGAGACTGCCTCAGCAAGAAGGAAAGAATGGACTCCTTAGAGTTGGCCTGTGACCTCCACGTAGGCATTCCCACACAGTAATAATAAGAAGATGCTAAAATTTTAAAGAGAAAATGATGTCAAAGGAGAGTAAAGTTTAGCCTGAGCATTAGCTGAGAAAACTGAACTTGAAGTGTACATTTTGGTATCTCACTTTCTCAGCTCTGATTTCCAGCTCGCAGACTGAAGGTAGAGGGCGGGCTATGTCCTCATCCGAGGAGGCGCAGACACTCACCTGACTCATTTCTTCTTTTGTTCCCAACTCAGATCATTCAGTCGTTACTCATGACGGTGGCCAACAATTTTGTTACTGACAAGAACTCTGGAGAAGTCATGACAGTCGGGTACGTAGAACACACTTGCAAGAGTCCTTTTCTTTTTTTTGGTCTTTTCGAGACAGGGTCTCCCTGTAGCCCCAGCTGTCCTGGAACTCGCTCTGTAGACCAGGCTGGCCTTGAACTCACAAAGATCCGCCTGCCTCTGCCTCCTGAGTGCTAGGATTAAAGGCGTGCGCCACCACGTCTGGCTGAGAGTCCATGTTTTCAACTTACTTTTTTTTTTTTTGGTCTTTTTGAACTCTGAAGACAGAACCAGGTAAAATGCTGCTCGTCCTTTCTGATAAGCCTTTTGTTTTCCAGTTTTACTTTTAGGTGAATGGCTATTAACAACATGTTTTTTTTTTCTCCCCCTTGAATTTTTCTGTCTTTTTTTTGGGGGGGGGGCGTCTTTTCAAGACAGGGTCTCCCTGTAGCCCCAGCTGTCCTGGAACTCACTCTGTAGACCAGGCTGGCCTTGAACTCACAAAGATCCACCTGCCTCTGCCTCCCAAGTGCTAGGATTAAAGGTGTGTGCCACAACGCCTGGCAAATTTGTCTGTCTTACAGTGGTACAAATGGAATCGCTTTTTTCTTATTGAACCATTTTACTGCAATTCAGTGGCCTTTATGGTTATTTCAAAGGATTATCTAATCTGACTTTATATGTAAATGATATGCTGAACAATTATAGTTTTAATCTCTCTTGCAAAATGTTGCTGAGATAACAGCTATAAAGACTTATCTTTCTTACTGGTCTAGTGTCTTCTCTCTCTGAAGAGAATGTGAGAGCCAGCAGCCTCTCACATTCTCTTTTTTTTTCTTTTTTTTTTTTTTTCCTTTTTCATGTGTATGAGTATACTGTCCACATGTAAGCAGGTGCACCCGTGTCGTGCAATGTTGGGAAGTCAGAAGAGGGTGTCAGATTCCCCTGGAACTGGAGTCATAGACAGTTCCGAGCCACCATATGGGTGCTGGGAACTGAACACGGGTCCTCTGCAAGAGCAGTCGGTGCTCCCAACTGCTGAGCCATCTCTCCAGCCCCTTTAACATTCTCTACCACACTGCAGGTTGAGAGACCTAAGCTTGTAAAACTCAGTTGGTATTCCCTTTGATTTAGCATTTTTTTAACGAAACTTTTAAGTTGAACCACATAAACTTGGCTCTTTTTTTTAATTCATTTTTCCTTTTCTAGGATCAATGCTATAAAAGAGATAACAGCCCGATGTCCTCTAGCCATGACTGAAGAACTTCTTCAAGACCTAGCTCAGTATAAGACACACAAAGATAAGAGTAAGTTGCATGTCTGTAGGTGCATGTTCCTTCCAAGATAAATTCAACCCAGTCCTACTATGAAGGGTGAAGGAAAAAGAGCAGCCGCCCCACAGCTGTCTGCTGACCTCATAGGCTAGGGGTGGATTGCCTTTCTCTAGACCACCCGTTAGCACCCAACACCTACACCAGACAGGGAACTATTGATTCCACTGTTGGACCTCTCAGACTGACGCTGTTCAGCTATCCTCATTCTTTCTGAGCTCTCAGACTGACGCTTGTTCAGCTCTCTTCAATCATTCCTGCCAGCACAGACACTCTCACCACTCATGGAGCTTCTGGCTCCGATGCTGGACTTCACAGGCTGGCACCGGGTAGGCTCTCCTCAGCCACTGCTAGCACTCAGCTGCTCACACACAAGCCTGATGGGCTTACACTTACACGAGTGTGAAATCTGGGGACCTCGTCAGCTGGTAATGAAGATCCAATTTATTGTAGGCGATACATCCTTTATATATGCAATATGATGTCACTTCTCACAGCCAATGCCATTTCTCTGCATCATGCCCCCTGTACACGTTACTCACTATTGTCCCATCCCCCATCATGTGCTGGGTCACAACTCAAGTCAAAGTTGTGTCATGAGTTGTTGTTTTCCTCTTTCTATCACGTGTTGCTCTCACCTGCAGGGCGGGGTCAGGGAGGTTTTATGGCCCACACCTGGAAAGCTAGTCCCTTCATACCCATTCAAACTGGATTTCCCCACACGTAGTCCTCTGTAAGCCACTGAGTACAGTGTGGTCCATTTTGACCTCATCATAGTCTTTGCTCCAGAATTCTCATCAAGTGTGTTGTTTTATAGATGTAATGATGTCTGCCAGAACTTTGATTCAGCTCTTCCGGACCCTGAATCCTCAGATGTTGCAGAAGAAATTCCGGGTAGGTGAAGCATACTTAAGTTGCTCTAAAGATTATGGTCTGAGAAGTGAGGTAGCCTGCAGTTAGACTAAAGCATTACTAGAGCATTAGTGATGATGAGTGTGGGTGATACACGGTGATTTTGTCCTTCAAGCTCAGAATGTGGTTAACTAACTACCTGGGTTCTCGATACTTTGTAGTTGGCATGACTCTTTCATGATGACTGTCGTAAAGATCTGTTAGGCTGTTTCAACTTGAAAATGTTGGTGCTGTCAGCAGTGTGGAATCCACAGTAATAATCAATGGCTCCTGCCATTAATCAAAGTCTCACTTGGGGAGAAGATCCATATTTGTGACAGATGGTACTTTGGAGACTTAACATGTCAGAGTAATCTGGATTTGGATCAGAAGAAAGTAAGAAAGCACTGAATAGTGTTTCTGAGTTGGGATTTACTCTGACCTAACACCTAAGCAACATGTTTCTGTTCTTTGATTGCCTTCCTTTTTTTTTGTGGTTCTTAGCCTCAGCCTTTAACGGCTGCGCTATCCCCACAGCCCTGCCTTCCTTTTTTTTTTTTTTTTTTTTTCGGTCTTTTTTTGAGACAGGGTCTCCCTGTAGCTATGGCTGTCCTGGAACTCACTCTGTAGACCAGGCTGGCCTTGAACTCACAAAGATCTGCCTGCCTCTGCCTCCCAAGTGCTAGGATTAAAGGCGTGCACCACCACGTCCGGCACTGCCTTCCTTTTTTATTTATTTATTTATTTATTTATTTAAATTTATTTCTGTATGTGTATGAATGTACTGTCTACATGTAGGTTTGTGCACCCGTGTCGTGCAATGCCATGGAGGTCAGAAGAGGGTGTCGGATTCCCCTGAACTGGAGTTCTCCTGGAATTCGAGTTTCAGACAGTTCTTGGCCGCCATGTGGGTGCTGGGGATAAAACCTGAGTCCTCTGTAAGAGCGGTCGGCGCTCTTAAGTGCTAGGCCATCTCTCCAGCCCCTGCCTTCCTTTTTTAAATATAGTATTCTACTAATCCTAGAAGATGACTTTCATGAAAAATATTTGACAATGTAAGCACCTCATTATAAACAGTTTTTTCTCGCCAGGCGTGTTGGTGCCTTTAATCCCAGCACTCAGGAGGCAGACAGATCTCTGTGAGTTCAAGGCCAGCCTGGTCTACATAGCGAGTTCTAGGACAGCTGGAGCTACAGGGAGACCCTGTCTCGAAAAGACCAAAAATAAATAAATAAATGTTTTTTTTCTCTTTTAGGGTAAACCTACTGAAGCCTCTCTGGAAGCAAGAATACAAGAATATGGAGAACTGGATGCTAAAGATTACATCCCAGGAGCAGAGGTACTAGAAGTGGAGAAAGAAGAGAAGACAGAAGACGATGAAGGTTCCTTTCTCTTGGCTTTTCCTTTCTCTCCTCTCCCTTTCCTGTTTCTTCCTTCCTCCCTTTTTCTCATCTTTTCCTTTTGCTGAATATGCTACGGAAGCATACTATACCAGCTACAGCCCCCTAAGGGCTCACTGTGATACAGCCCTAGCCCCTGAGGGCTCACTGTAATACAGCCCTAGCCCCTGAGGGCTCACTGTGATACAGCCCTAGCCCCTGAGGGCTCACTGTGATACAGCCCTAGCCCCTGAAGGCTCACTGTGATACCATTATTTGGAGCAAAACCGTCTGGCAAGATGGGGAAGCTTCTCATGAGTGATTGTATAAATGCCAGACCAAAGAGCTGTGACACTGTTTCAGAGTTCCTGGGGAGCCACACTGTTAAGGTGTCTACAGAGTTCTTTGTACCCCCAAAATCTTCCTCAATTCTCTGAATAACTGAAAGCAGTTCCTCATGCATGCTTGAGGAGGCAGAACCCTGCATTAGGCCCAAGTTAAGTGTCCCAAGTGCAGTTTTATGAACATACTTGATTCACTAGAAAAAAGGGGGGGCTCTCGGGTCAGGCAGGCTTTTCATGATGTCACTAGAGGATAGGCTGTGTTCTCTGGCATGTGGCTTAACTTGAGAATCTATTCCTCTTTTCAGTTGTGAGAATGGATATGACCATTAGATATAGGCTTTTAATAGATACTTTGCCAATGCTAGTCCTCGCTCCTTAAATTAATTGATTTGATGTAGCTTCTAAGGGTTATTACTTTTTCAGCATTGCTCAATTTAGCTCAACTTGTTATAAGTACTCAACACAAAGAGGTTCCTTTGTCATCGAGCTCTCTCTCACAGATGGATGGGAAAGTGCCAGTCTGAGTGAGGAGGAAGATGGCAGTGGTGAATGGGTTGACGTTCGCACCTACTTATGGACTGAAGGAAAAACAGCTCAAACTTAAGATCAAACTCTTCATTTTATTTTTTTATTTTTATCTTCTGTATGTGATATGAATTGTACTGTCTGTAATGCAGTCTGTATGCTACCATGAGGGTGTGCATAGCAATGACGATCGAAGGTCATGCAGCGGGATAGAAGAGGATCAAGTACTAATTCCCACTTGTAACATGGATTTCCTGGAATTGGAGTTTCAGACGGTTCTCGGCCGCCCATGTGGGTGCTAGGGCTCAAACCAGGTCCTCTGAAGAGAGCTCTAACCGCTAGGCCACTCTCCAGCCCAAGTCTAGATATAATAACTTAAAATTGTCTTATTACATTTTATTGTGCCATTTTTGGGTTTTTTTTTTTTTTCTTTTTTTGCGTGGAATCTCAGCTTTACCGCTGCGCTTTTACTCTACCGGCCTGAAAGTGCCATTTTATGCTGGGTCACGTTAAGACTTAAGAATTTAAATGACGGAGCTCTTGCTTAAGCCGGTAGGATTTAAGCTTTCGCCTGTGCTTTCCAGGCCAAGCAGCTGGACAGCATGCCCATGGAGGAACGGAGAGCCAAAGCTGCAGCCATCAGCACCAGCCGGGTTTTAAGTCAGGATGACTTTCAGAAAATCCGAATAGCACAGATGAGGAAAGAGCTGGATGCTGCTCCCGGGAAGGCCCAAAAAAGGAAATACATTGAAATTGACAGCGATGAGGAATCCAGGTAAAATGGCACACGTATGAAGCCTGCAGTCCGCTTGTGGGTCACAAAAGCATCAGGAAGAGGAGCTCCACCCTACTTTGTGCTTTATTTTTTCCTTACCACAGGGGAGAATTACTGTCTCTTCGGGACATTGAACGTCTTCATAAGAAGCCCAAGTCTGACAAGGAGACAAGACTGGCAACTGCAATGGTGAATGAGACAGAATGTTCTTACTCCTGAGACAGAAACAAGTACAATGAAACCTAACTGCAGTGTGGGGAGCTAGACAGCCTTTTTTTTTTTTTTTTTTAATGCTTTAAGGGTATAATTAACTGAATAAAATGTAGATGAGTTTTTGTTCTCTTTTGTTTGATTGAGGTAGGATTTCAGGAAGCCCAGTCTAATCTCAGTCTCAGTCTCAATATTTAGTTGAGGATGACCTTAGATTCCTGTCTCCTCTTCCTGAATGTTGGGGTTATAGGCTTGTGCTACTATGCCCAGTTTATGCATGCTGGGGATAGGAGCCAGGTCTTTGTGCATACCATGCAAGCACTCCACAGCCCTACTAGATCCGTTTTGACAACGTATATAGCTATGCAACTACTACCGAAAGTAAAATGCAGAGTGTGGTAAGGCAGCATTCCATGCCCGTGGCATTGGAGGGCGACCTTTATTAAAGCAGTGGGAAGCCTGTTTACAGTCTGTCAGAGTCAGCCTCTGGCTCGGGCCATGGCTGCTCATGTTTCTGTGCCGACTGGCTTTTAGCTTCATGTTCTGTGCCTTAACTGGTGTTGGGCACCCTCCCGTACTAGCTCCTCACCCTGTGTTCCATGTAAAAGGAACCCCATCTAAGAAAGAGTGCAAACTCATGTTCTTTTTCCTCCACATTTTTACATAGACTGCATTCTACACCCTTTCCCTTTCCCACCATGCTAAAAGCAGCTTGGCTTTCTGGGAATCGGGCTGACAGTATTAGGACTTTCCTTCCACTGAGCTCCCCTTGCTCCATGGTAGTACAGCATGTCATTTCTCTGACGTAAGACTCAGTTGAACTGAGTCCTGGGAAGCAAGGCCTGTGTTCTGTCCTTGTTTATGGCCTGGGCACCCAGCAGAGCGTCTTATACAGAGGGATCGCTTGTGTTGATTACATAGCTTCTGAGTCTGTTATTTAACAAGAAATACCGATCTTTTTTTGTGTTGATAGGCTGGAAGGACAGACCGAAAAGAATTTGTGAGGAAGAAAACCAAAATAAATCCATTTTCTAGTTCTACAAATAAAGAAAAGAAAAAGCAGAAGAACTTTATGATGATGCGATATAGCCAGAATGTCCGGTCCAAAACCAAGCGTTCCTTCCGGGAAAAACAGGTGAGTGAGTTCCATGTGAAGCCAGGGTGGCAGGAGCAGTTCTGCAGTTGTAAGACCACTTTACATTTGAGATGAGCTGTGCCTCTGAGGACCCTGTGTTGAGTGTGCTATGAGGAGTTTGGAGGTGGGAGCAGTCAGGGCATGGTAGTTTTCCCATGACTTTCCTGGGGAAATAGCTCAGTTTCAGGAAAGTGGTACACAACAAACAGTTTTGTTGGTGGTGTGATTTTTTTTTTTTTTAATGTGTCCTGTTACAAAAAACCTTTATGTTTATGAACCTTTGTGGTTTTATTTTACCCATTTGTGGCTTTGTGTGCTGGCGTATTTTGAGACAAGGGTCTTATTGTGTAGCTCACCCTGATTTTGAGCTCACTATGTAGCCCAGGCTAGCTTCATACTTGAGATTCACCTGCCTCAGCTACCTAAGTGCTGGAATTACAGGCACATACTACCACACCTGGCTCAGTCTGGCCTTTGAATGGTAATCCCATGCTACCTCTGTGGCTGCTTGATCTCAGTAACTTACTGTATTTCAACTGGTATCTTCTTCTGGGAGTGCACCAGAGCATATCTAAGTGTCATTTGGAAGAAGCTATAGAAAAATCAGCTCCAGACTATACAGTCTCAACCTTCTGATCCAGTGTTCCTGATAGCTAGCCAGGAATGGGCCTGCCAAGGCTGAATGTAATGGCCAGCCCTCGAGGTAGTGCAATGTCTATGTGGGTACCATCTCAGGATCACTTGAACTAAGGTGCCACCAGCTATATTCTATTTGTACATTTTTTTTTTTTATTTCTGTATGTGTATGAATGTACTGTCTGCATGCAAGTCTGTGCACCCGTGTCATGCAATGCTGCGGAGGTCAGAAGAGGGTCTCGGATTCCCCTGGAACTGGAGTTCTCCTGGAATTGGAGTTTCAGATGGTTCTCGGCCGCCATGTGGGTGCTGGGGATCGAACCCGGGTCCTCCGTAAGAGCGGTCGGCGCTCTTAACCGCTAGGCCATCTCTCCAGCCCTATTTGTACATTTTTAATGCTTTATGTCTGTGTTTAATACATGTAGATCATAAGGTGGTAGCATTTTTAATAAAGGCTCTAAATTTTGCCACATAGTGACTATCCTTCGTCGGCTTTTTTTTTGGTCTTCGAGTCAGGGTCTCCCTTTAGCCCCAGCTGTCCTGGAACTCACTCTGTAGACCAGGCTGGCCTTGAACTCACAAAAATCTGCCTACCTCTGCCTCCCAAGTGCTAGGATTAAAGGCGTGCGCCACCACGCCCGCCTCATTGGCTTTTTTGTGTGTGTGTGTCTTTTTGAGACAGGGTCTCCCCTTGGTCCCCTCTGGCCTTGGAGCTCACCACGTAGACCAGGCTGGCTTTGAACTCACAGAGATCCGCCTGCCTCTGCCTCTTCCTTGGCTTTTAATCACACTTTGGGATTGAGGAAATAGTAATGCCCTGTTGGAGGCCTTGCTTACTGGGAGGTTTGCTTTAGCTAAGGGCACCCCCACCCCCTGCTTCCTGTTTTGTAGAGTGCCTGCCGTTTTTAGCGTGGTGGTGAAGCCTGGCCTTTGTTCCTTAGCAGTAGCTAACAAAACATTTCTCACAATGATTAAAGAAATTTTAAAGAGTAAGTCAAGAGTTCATTGGCTATGCACACCTTTGGGCTTCATAATGCTATTTATTTGTTCTCCAGTTTTCTTGCTGCTCAGAAAATGAAATGAATCAAAATTGCTACATGTGTTCCTTGCATAACACATATGCATAGTAAAACAACTCTGCCAGCACCTTTAATTCTACCCCGAAGGAGGCAGAGGTAGGAGGCAGAGGCAGGAAGGAGGCAGAAGCAGGTGTATCTCTGTAAGATCAAGGCCAGCCTGGTTTACATAGTGAGCTGTGACTAGGGAAACCCTGTCTAAAAAAAAAAAAAAATTCCATAGCTCTAGGTTCCTAATTTTTTTTTTTTACTCTCAATTCACCTTCCACCAACATTTTTAATATAAATACAATATGCACCATAGATATTTTTAAGTAAAAAAGATGACATAGTTTTAGTAATGTGTCTTATTTTACCTTATATATCAAAGCATATAATATAAAACTTACTGAAATATTTTACATTCATGTTTCTAAAATATTTTTATTAATATTTTATTATTTTTATTTTATGTATACAAGTGTATTGCCTGCACACATGTAAGTGCACTCATATCATACGATGGCTGGGGAGGTCAGAAAAGGGTAGATGCCCTGGAACTGGATGGTTGTTAGTGACCATGTAGGTGTTGGGATTGATTTGAACCCAGGTCCTCAGTAAGAGCAGCCAGTGCTCTAAACCACTGAGCCATCTCTCTGGCCCCTGCATTCATGTTTTTTAAAGAGGTGAAATCCAGTGTCTCATTTTATAGCAGAATACATATCAATGTGAATTAGCTACACTTGGTTCTAATTATCTCTGTGTTTCCCATTCTGTGTGTATGGTGCTGAAGGTTGCACAAGCAGCATGTTAGATGCTCAATAGCCAGAGCATCCCTGAAACTGTCCCCCAAGGGCCTCTGGGAAAGAGCAGCACACTTCACCCCCTGGCAGTATTTCACTGTTCTAAACAGCAGGATTTTATCAGCTTAAAAAAATAATAATTTGAGACTAAGCTATGCATGTGGCACCTGACTTCAATTCCAGCACTTGGGAGGCAGAGGCAGGCAGATCTCTGTGAGTTCAAGGCCAGCCTGGTCTACATAGAGAGTTCCAGGCCAGCTGGGGCTACAGGGAGACCCTGTCTCAAAAGAGACCAAAAAATAGATATAATGTGAGACTAGAAGGGAAAGAAAACAGGTGATAGAGAAGCAGAGGAAGACTGTGCAGTGGAGCCTAAAGGAAGAATGTAGCTGCTGCTTAATGCTTGCTTGTTGGCCTTAGCAAGGGGAGGGACCTGAGTCATGAGAAAGTGACTTGTACTGTTGTAACCAATATTAGCTGAGACATTATGTCTTAGCCTATAGCTTGACTATTCCAGAGCTTTCCATTAATTCAACAGACAACATGAGTTGAAGCTATAAATGCATGAGTTGAAGCTATAAATGCAGATAGGGACTGAAGAGACAGCTCAGCAGTTAAAAGAAGTGCCTCTTCTTGCAGGTGTTCCAGCACCCACATGGTAGCTAACAACATCTGTAAGTGTTCCTGTGGAATCTGATCCCTTACTGTGGTCCACAGGCAGGAGGCATGCACATGGTGCAGAGACACACATGCAGACAAAGCACTGTAGCAAGCATCTGTGTCCAGTTCCCCAGGGTTCCCAAGTCCAATTGGAGAGGTTTGTGTACACAAACATGCTGATCAAATAAAAGTTGGGGCTAGAGAGATGGCTCAGTGCTTGAGTGCCAACTGCTCTTCCAGAAGACCTGCGTTTGAGTCCCAGCATCCACATGGTGGCAAGGAACCATCTTTAAGCTGGGCGTGGTGGTGCATGCCTTTAATCCTAGCACTCGGGAGGCAGAGGCAGGCAGATCTCTATGAGTTCAAGGCCAGCTGGGGCTATAGGGAGACCCTGTCTCAAAAAAAAAAAAAAGTTTAGTCAGTTTTTGCTGTAGGTCGTTTTCCTGCTGAAGGGTATGCCTGCTGTTTGTAGGTTTACAGTCTATATTCTTGAGGCAACTGCTCCTGTACCCAGGGATGATGGCCTCTGGGACTCTTGTTATGATGATGAAGGGTGATGCATGCTCCAGCCTGGTCTGCTCTTCCCAGGGCATTGTCAGTTTCACAAATAACCATGGGACTGCTGAAGTCCTAAGGATATAAATAAAGTCAGTAACATCATGGGGTGTAGATATGTCGGTGGTAATTTCCTTGTCCCACCAGTTCAGGTGAGGAGTTGTTAGGAGGAACACAAAGGGAGCCAGTGACAGGAAGCCATTATCAAAACGGACTCTCACAGCAGAGAGGAGGGGCAGCACGTCCCTCACAGTTCCTTCCAAATAGCCAGTAACAGTTTGATTGGAGTTAGTAAGTAAAACCTGGAAACAGAGAGGGCTGGCTCCCATTAGGGAAAATTGATTGTTAGGTGCTGTTTCAATATGTAAGGTAGGGCAGAATCATTGCCAAAAATCAGAGGCAGGGCCCTCGCCCAAGAGGATGCCACCAGGAACTGTGGGTTGGACACAGCTGCCCACGTTACCTGTGATACCTGTGATACCTGGTCTGCTTCACTCTTGGTCATCAGGGCAGCACATATGAGGGCCACCAATAGTGGGTCCATGTCTGGTACCATCCCTGGAGGGCACCAATAGTGGGTCCATGTCTGGTACCATCCCTGGAGGGCACCGATAGTGGGTCCATGTCTGGTACCATCCCTGGAGGGCACCGATAGTGGGTCCATGTCTGGTACCATCCCTGGAGGGCACCGATAGTGGGTCCATGTCTGGTACCATCCCTGGAGGGCACCAATAGTGGGTCCATGTCTGGTACCATCCCTGGAGGGCACCAATAGTGGGTCCATGTCTGGTACCATCCCTGGAGGCCTCAAGTTCTACGCCTGTGACTCCAGTGCCTTGAGGTCCCCCCTGTCACCCTATGCATAAGCCTCCAGCCGAGTGGCATTCTCCTGGGTTTCTTCCACCCTTCCTGAATGCTTAGATGGGCCAGCTTCTCTGCCGCTGGGTCCTGGTCCATCCAAGGACAAATGCTTCTTGGCGGAACCCAAATGGGGCAGAACTCCACCTGTGGGAAGTAACAAGCAAACCCTCTCCCCATTGTTAGCAGTGGGTCTGGGCCCTTCCAATGCCCTGGTATTGGATCTACCGTAATGAGTACCAAAAGTACCTCATTATGCCCTGTCAGAGGGCTCCAGTGCTTGTGGACTGGGGTTATCATGTCTAGTTTCAAACCTGACAGAAAATTCATAGTAGAGTCCCTTCCTCCTGTTTTTGTAATTGCTCTTTAAAGTTTTATGTGTTCTTTCAACAATGCCTTGGCCCTGGGGATTATAAGAAATACCAGTTATGTGAAACATATAGAAAGCACAGAAGCATTTAAACTGGACAGTGGTAGATGCCGGGCAATTGATTGATGTAGGATGCCCATAATCAATATACAGCAAAGTAGATGTTGGCAAATCTTGGCCGCAGATTCTCCTGTCATAGGAGTAGCCATTACATAGTGGGGATAGGTATCCACAGTAACATGTAAGTATTTGAGACAACCAAAGGAAGAATAATGAGTAACATCCATCTGCCAAAGAGCATTAGTCTTTAGGCCATGGGGGTTAACTCCCAAGGGCTGAAGAGGGCCCAAAGGTAGAAATGGGTTACAGGTCTTGCAGCTACGGACCAATTGTTTGCATTGACCCACTGTCAAGGAGGGAAACATCTGATGTGGGCTATGCGCTGACTGATGGAATTGTTACTATAAGCAAGTAGCTTGTGAAAAGACAGAGTAGCAGGAAGACAAATCTTCTACAGCCAGCACTGAGAGAACCACCAGTGGCCCTGGCATCCCAGAGTGAGATCAGATATGCAGGACGAAAAGGAGGCCGAGCATGCTTCACATGCTTCCTTTGAGAGAAAAATGAGGGTGTCAAGTGGTTTGCAAAGGTCCACTTGACACATGGGATAAAGCAACAAGGATATCATAGAAGCACAGTATTTGCTCTCAGTAAAGAGATTAATGGGGCTGGGCATGGTGGCACGCACCTTTAATTCCGGCACTCATGAGGGAGAGGCAGATGGATGTCTGTGAGTTCAAGGCCAGCTGGGACTATAGGAAGACCCTGTCAAAAAAAATGAAGGAAGAAAGGAGCTTAATGGGTTTAGAGGGGAACAGCCAACAGATCTGATAGATAACAAAGCGTTCTTTAAGCTGTATTGAACCTTTGTTCAGCAGCCAGAAACGCTGGACTTTGGAGGAGTCTGGTCAAATGCACACCAGTGCGGCTTCTTTATTGGAGGCATCAGTGAGTATGAAGCGGGCCCCAAGGATGGCCTGGGATACTAGACAGTGGGTCAGGGGCATTAGCAGCAACTCCTGGAAGCTGGCCAAGAGCTGATGCACAGACAAGTGATTATTTTTTTTTAATTTATATTTATTTTTATTTTTATGTGTATGAGTGTACTGACTGCATGTAGGTCTGTGCATCCGTGTCATGCAATGCCGCGGAGGTCAGAGGAGGGTGTCAAATTCCCCCGGAACTGGAGTCAAAGACAGTTCCCAGCCACCATGTGGGTGCTGGGAATCAAACCCAGGTCCTCTGCAAGAGCAGTCATCGCTCTTAACCGCTAAGCCACCTCTCCAGCCCCAGACAAATGATTATTACCAGTAGCACCAAGAAAAGCTTCAAGGGAGATAGTGAAGGGGTCATTATGCTGCATGGCCCAATCCAAGAGGCCCCTATTAAAAGGAAGAATCAGGCGTTCAGGTTCCATGCCAAAAAGGTAGAGAGTTCTCTAGTGAAGCATCCTAATCATGATAGCAGTGGCTTCCAGGCGGGGGTGTGAAGGGCTGAGGAGGGAATCCCCATGCATGGTCCGCACTGAGCACAGAGAGTCACAAAAGGCTGAGGAGCCAGCAGATCGCCCAGATCTAAGGGAGCCGCAGGGGCAATTGTGAGTTCAGTAGAAGCACAACGAGGAGTGGGGTCCTGAGAATCCTTAAGGTCTATCAGGGACAGATTCTGGCTCCAGGGCCAAAGCCTCATCAGTGGCAGGAGCGGCAGCAGAGTCCGTCCAAGGATGGGTATCTGTTTTCCCTTTTTTTTTTATTTGAGCCTGCCATAGCTCAGGGATATTAATCTCTTTCTGGCCCAAACATTGGAAGATAATAGTTATAACAGAGACTTGCAGCAGAGAGCCACGGGGCATACTGGAGGACAGTGTCCCAAAGTTGCTCAGCCTCAAGGAGAGGCTCCCTAAAAGAGGGCAGATTCCCCATTGTGGGGGTTCATATACCCAGACTCACTGGATTGCTTCAGGTGTCCCTGTTTGAAGGCGCCAGCTGTGGGGCTACTGACCCCACAGTTGAACAGGCTGAAGAGGGTACAGCTCGGGGTTACTCCAGTAACATCCTGGGGACCATGTCAGGGTGCAAATCCATTTATTCTATGCAACAGGCACCTTATATAGGTTTGGGATTGGCAGCCTCTACATGGTATGACATCACCTCCCAATGGCCAATCCTAGACCTCCATACCATCACACATCCTCCCAACTCATGGGGCGTTATTCAGAAAAGGGGTGTGCTGACAAGCTGACTTGTGACTTCTGAGCAGAAAACAGGTCGTGCCCTGTATTTTTTGCTCCACCTAGTGTGCTAAGCATATTGGTAGCCTGCATATGCTCAAGATACGGTCTGAATCCAGGATTGCCATCCCACACAGTATAAGGTGGAAAGGGAACCAGTTCCACAAGATTGTCATCTGACCTCCACAGGTGTATAAGAGCGCCTACTGCTCTTGTAGAGGATCCGGGTTCGATCCCCAGCACCCACATGGTGGCTGAGGACCGTCTGTAACTCCAATTCCAGGAGGACTCCAGTTCCAGGGGAATCTTACACCCTCTTCTGACCTCCACGGCATTGCACGACATGGGTACATAGACCTACATGCAGACAGTACATTTATACACATAGAAAATAAATAAAATTAATAAAAAAAAATATGGCTGAGCATGGTGGCTAACGCCTTTAATCCCAGCACTCAGGAGGCAGAGGCAGGCAGATCTCTGTGAGATCGAGGCTAGCCTGGTCTACATAGTAAGTTCCTGGCCAATTGGGACTTCAGGGAGACCCTTTCTCAAAAAACAAAAACAGCCTAGCACTTAGGAGGCAGAGGCAGGCGGATGGATCTCTGTGAGTTCAAGGCCAGCCTGGTCTACATAGTGAGTTCCAGGCCAGCTGGGACTATAGGGAGACCCTGTCTCAAAAAAAAAAAAAAAAAAAAAAAAAAAAAAAAGAACAAAAACAAAAAAATTAAGAGCCTATGTTAACTAGGAAGAAATATTTTTCTTGAGCTATACCTTGAGAGTTTTGATTCCTAAGCCATTATAAAAGAAATGTGGCTTATATTTCTTAATTCATTTTCTGCAACAGACAAGCTTATTTTAAAATCAGCAAATAAGGGAAGAGATCTCCATGTTTCAAATTGTATATTAATAGGTATTATCGTAAATCTGCCCAAATGCTAAATGCCATTTTAGAATCTTTGTCCTCTAAATTTTATCTATTATAATATCATCATTATTATAGTGTGTGTGTGTGTGTGTGTGTGTGTGTGTGTGTATGTATGTGTGTATGTGTGTGTACAACTTGTCGAACTCAGGTGCGAGCACTTGTATGCTCTGAGCCAACGTGCTGACCCAGAATTGATCTTTTAGGGAATTTTTCACTACTTTATGCTTTCGGGTGATTTATCGATTTAGTGGTTCCTCCTCGGTAACCTTCTTTATAACCTAAATAGAGTTACTCTTTAAGTTTTGTTTTGTTTTGTTTTTTTCCTTCTCTTGCAGCTAGCACTACGAGATGCACTTTTGAAAAAGAGGAAAAGAATGAAGTAATTTGCAAGTTATCCATTCCCTGCTCAATGCTAAATTTGAATCTTTGTGCTGAAAATTAGTAAATCGATAATTGCTTACATGAAAAAAGTCAAGAAGGCTATATTTTGGAAAACACAGCAGTGTCTGTAGGAATTTGGTATTTTTAATTTGGAGATGAGACTGCTAGTAATATATGAAATGTAAGTATTGGTGCTGTGAAAAAAAACATTTTCATTTAACTCAAAAATATTGAGTGCCTGTGAATTATCACTGTGGATCTTTCTTTCACTGGATGAGCCATAACCCCTTGGCTTAGGGCATTCACAGCCAGTAGGGGGCAAGTGTATATATTATGCTTAGTGTGGGGTGTAAATAGTTTCCTTGTAGCAGTAGGTCCATATTTCTTTGGGCTCACTGGGGCCTCCTGGGCCAATTCTGCAAGGATGGGAGTTTTACATGCTCTTAAAACAAAACAGGACAATGTTACAAGAGTAAGAGGTTCTTACTTGTACATAGGCTTACCTGCTGAAAGCAGGTTCTTGCTGTACAGATACTGGGTAGACATTTTAGCTCTTTATTGTTAATATTTTTAATTCTATGTAAAGGCTGTTGGTTAAGAGTTCATATTTAAAATTGCCTTAAATAGTAATTTTGAAATATCAGGGTGTGGTGGCACACATCCAGAATTCCAGTGTTAAGGAGGCTAAGACAGGAGGAGGATGAGTTGAGAGCAGCCTGGAATACACATCGCTTAGTGAGAAACCCTGCGTCAAAAAAAAAAGTAAAGAAAATGATCTTTAGTTTTTAATCATTTGAAGTGCCTATCCGTTGTTGTTGTTGCTAGGGATGTTTTGTTTTTTAATTCTGGGGTGGGGATCTTTTTGAGACAGTCTCTCTATATTGTTATTTTAGAAGTTGTTTGTTTTGCTGTACTGAAGATCAAGGTCTCATGTTTGGTAGGCAAATAAATGTTCTACCGCTGAACTTGCACATCCAGCCCTGAGCTCCTGCTCTTCAAATTGGTTTTCTCTCATTCCACTTTTTTCAGACCATTGTTTGCCTTATTCTTAACAAAAATTCAGAAGTTTTTAATGTCATATAGTACTTGTGTGGGGGCCAGAAGTGTGCTGTTCAATAAGCACCCTTGTGTCTATTTCAGGAGACGGTACACACACACGTTGTTAGATTTAGAAATAGTGTGAGCCAGGAATGGTGGCACACGCCTTTAATCCCAGCACTCGGGAGGTAGAGGTGGGTGGATCTCTGTGAGTTCAAGTCCAGCCTGGTCTACAGAGCGAGCTCCAGGGCAGCTGGTACTAAAAGGGAGACCCTGCCTCAAAAATACCAAAAAAAGGAAAAAATAGAAATAGTTTGGTGTCATTTGCCCCAGATTTCATAGTCTTGTAATAAGAAAGTTGTCTCATATTCAAAGGGCAGTTTTCTGCCTACTCAGAATTGGAAACAGCATCTAGAATTGTATTTTCTCCATCCCTTTGTAGCTGTTGTGCTGAGTTTGAGTTTAGCTTTTGCTCTATTTGAATGACACCCTCCAACTGTGCTCCATGTTCCTGGGTCACCGTTGGTTCCCTTTGAACAGCACCCTCTGACTTGACCCCATCATGCCCAGGTCACTGCTGGGGGATTAGCCAAGCTGTCAGTCAGCAATTGGATTTCTTTATAGGAAGTCCCAGTGAACTTGTGTATTTCAGACCTGAAACAACTCCTTTCTCTTTTTGTGTCCTCAAACATCAGGGATCAAGATCTACAAAGTGAATGAAATTAAAAGCAGCCAGAAGGCTGGTGGCCAGTACTGTGCTGTGTATTTTGTGATGCTGCCTGGAAGTTTCTTCCTTCCTCTAGATTTTCTGCTCAGTTAAGATACCAAGAAGCCAGGGCATGGGCACCCGACTTTAATCCCAGTACTCTGGAGCCAGGGGCAGGCAGATCTCTGTGAGTTCAAGGCCAGCCTGGTCTACAGAGTGAGTTCCAGGCTAGCTACAGCTACAGGAAGACCGTGTCTCAAAAAGACCCCCCCCCAAAAAAAAATACCAAGAAGCTGAAGTCTCTTCTGTCTTCTGACTCCAGTTCTGCTTTGAGCATACTTTGTCCCTAACTAGCTAGTGCTTTTATGTAAGTTGGAAAGATAGCTGGTTTTCAAAGCCACATCACTGGGGATTGGGGATGTAGTTCAGCTTATACCGTGCTTGCCTGGAAACCTCAAGGTCTTGGGTTCACGAGGAGACAAACTGAAAGCTCCTTTCTTAACTACTTTTCTTTTTTTTGCTTTTTGCTGTGATTAAAGTTGTGCACCACCACGCCCGGCACTGCTTTGTTTCTTTGATCCTATAGTCTTATTTCTCTCTGCTTTTTATTTTTATTTTATTTTATTTTTTTGTCTTTTTGAGACAGGGTCTCCCTGTAGCCCCCAGCTGTCCTAGAACTCACTCTGTAGACCAGGCTGGCCTTGAACACACAGAGATCTGCCTGCCTCTGCCTCCCAAGTGCTAGGATTAAAGGCATGTGCCACCACTCCCAGCCGCTTTTTATTTTTTTATGTATCTCTTGAGAATTTTTGTTTAACACTGTCATTGTTAAGATCAACTTCTCACAACTTGAATTCAGCCAGCTGTGTGGTCATGTTGTCGGTCTGAACTTGATCTTTTCAGTATCAATATAGGATGGATCTATTTCAGGGATGAATACATACTCTCCAAGCTTGTAATATGGAAAAGTGGAATATAAGCCCAGAATGCCAGTATATATTACCTGTGTGACATTAGCATATTTCCCTGGCAAATAAGCTCTATATAAGGTAGTTCTCTACTATGTCCTCAGTGCTAGTCAGGTGCATGATACTGTGTAGAGGGCAAAGCAAATGTTTGAGTACATTTAACCCTGACAACTTTTCTGTCTGTAAATGTTATGCCACCTACCTCGATTTCAAGTAAATTGCTGGGCAAAGATTAAATATTGTGTTGTGGTTTTCTGGGGTTTTTTTTTTTTTTTTTTTTTTAATAAATAATAGCCCAAGAGAATTGCCCAGTAATAGCATTACCTGTCTTCGTAACGTCGTGTGCTCAGCATAATTCCCTCAAAAAATAAAGGCTCTATATAAGGTAGGTTCTTTCTCTACTATTTCCTGCAGTGGCTAGTCAGCGCGTGCATGTGATAATCACTATGTTCTGTTAGAGGAATAGCCAAATGTTTCAGTTACATTACCCCTGAAACTTTCTGTCTTCGTAAATGTCATATGGCCACCTACCTCAGGATTATTTCAAGTAAATGCTGCGGCAAAAGATTAATATTGTGTGTGGATTTCTTTGGAGTTATGTGTGGTTTCCTGGGATTTTTTTTTTTTTTTTTTTTTGTTTTTTGTGGAGGGGGAGTCTCGTGTGTATTATTTAAGCAAAAATGTAAAGTGAACGTACTCCCCAGTTTTGATGCTAGGCATATTGGAAAATAACATTCGTACCGATACATCTAAGTGTTGTTTTACATCTTCAAGGTCCAATTTTTGGACAGCCATTAGTTCACGAACATAATAATTATCTGGACATTCAAACCGTCTGTATATTATAAAAAGAACAATCTGTTAGAATGTGTGAATGTCATTTGTACATCAAGCCTCCAGTGGAGACCCAGAAGGACGAAGGAATGGAAGGCGAGTAGGAAAGTGTTATTAATGAAATTATTACACTAGCTGGACCGGAGGAATAGTAACCGGGTTGTATTGTTCAGTAGGTTGTACCTTTGTGCGTGGTGGTCTTTTTTGTTTTTTGTCTTTTGATGAGCCCATAGGGCTCCCTCCAATAGTACAGAGAATCCAGCCTGCCTCTGCCTCTCTGAGTGCTAGGATTAAAAGAAGAGGTAATAGTTGACCACCAGATGGCCAGTTGCCACTGCTTAAAGATGGTTCGGTAGACCACACTGTGGGTGTCTGGGACTGAACCAGGTGCGCCTCGCAAGGCAGCTGCGGACTGCTTACAATCCAGTGAGCCATCTCTCCAGCCCATGATTTTGTGTATAATTTTTTAAAGGTTATGGTTAGTATAATTTTTTTCAAATTATAATTCATTGAAAATTTACAATGTGTATAGAATATTATATTCTGTTTTAACTAAAGTGTTGACTCAGCTTGACTCTTTGTTTCTAAGCTCCCCTTTTTTTTTTTTTTTTTTTTTGTCTTTTCAAGACAGGGTCTCCCTTTAGTCCCAGCTGGCCAGGAGCTCACTATGTAGACCAGGCTGGCCTTGAACTCACAGGGATTCGCCTGCCTCTGCCTCCCGAGTGCTGGGATTAAAGGTGTGCACCACCACGCCTGGCTTCTAAGCTATTTTTCAACTGTATGTAGATAATGGAGTTCTCTCGAGTGGCATCCTATTGCTAATTCCTTTTGTGGTTCTGAAGTGTATTTTCTGAAGTTGAAGCAGCTCTTAAGCAAGCAGTCACCTGTTCTCCAGCACTTGGGAGGCCAAGGCCAGTCTGGGCTGCAACTCCGGGTGGAAGTGGGGGTCAAAGGAAGACAGGAAAGGAAGGAGAGGAAGAAAAGAAAGGTCTCTACTATAATAAGAAAGCAGGGGCTGGAGAGATGGCCTAGCGGTTAAGAGCGCCGACCGCTCTTACAGAGGACCCGGGTTCGATCCCCAGCACCCACATGGCGGCTGAGAACCGTCTGAAACTCCGGTTCAGGAGAACTCCAGGTCCAGGGGAATCCGAAACCCTCTTGTGACCTCCGCAGCATTGCACGACACGGGTGCACAAACCTGCACGCAGACAGTACACTCATACACATACAAAAATAAATAAAAATTAAAAAAAAAAAAAAAAGAAAGAAAGAAAGCAGGGCCGTCGCCGGAACGTTCTCCACTCCTGCGAGGCTCTGGAGGTAACCGCTCCTTTCCCAGTAGTCCTTGGTCTCCACTTTGTATGGATGAAAGTGAAAGCCAAGAACACTCCTAACCGCACAGCTGAATTTAATGCACAGCTTCCGTTTGTTTGCGCTTCTCTCTGAGGTAGTGTTATTTCCTCCTGCAGATTCTGCTTTCAAGTTTTGTCAGTCCGATCTTAGTGCATACATGGTAAACAGGAAGTGTCCACACAGTGGACTATTATATAGCCAGTGACGTGTTGACAGTGGGGAGTACATATTACAAATTAACAAAATGTGATGTTGTTATTATGTAATTCAATACACATGTAAGAAGAGATTATAAAAACCTAGAGAAAAATATGCCAGATATTCAAGTTTTTTTCATATTGGGATCATGTGTAAGTTTTCTTTTCTTTCTACTTTCTGAGTCTTTATGGTATTTGTTTTTACTTATGTCTTTATGTAAGAAAGTTTTGAAGTAAAGAATAAAAGTGTATTGAGAATCGTTGTTATGAAATTTCGTCCTTTCTTTTTTCCTTTATGAGGCTGGGGGTCAAACCCAGGACCCTCCTGCATGGGAGCACATATCCTCCCCTGAGCTACACTCTAGCCTGTGAAGTGCACCTCGAGGCAAGGTAAGGCAAGGCTTGACAGGAAAGTTCCTGGTCCTTGGTTCCCGATTTCCCCATGGTCTAGAGTTGCCCTCTGGACATCTTCTGGCTCTCGCCAGCAATACTTGATGTTGGCAACAGTGTCGTTAGCATCATGCTTTGGGAAGTGATTTGCAGTACATACAAAGAGCCTAAAAAGAGTCGTAACCTTTAGCTCAAGCCCACTTCTGAGGGGAGTCAAAGAAAAGGACCCAGAACGGGCCAAGAGCTGCATTTCCTTTAGGCTTTTGTACCAAGATACATACTTGTGGTCATGTGTCACTGCAAGTAACAGAAAAACAATTTGTTTTGTTTTTCCTTTTTGAGACAGGGTCTCTCTGTAGCCCCAGCTAGCCTAGAATTCGATTTGTAGCCCCAGCTAGCCTCCATCTCATAGAGCTCTGCCTCCCCATTAAAGTGATGCACCTCCATGCTCAGCAGAAGACACATTTTATATAATCTAAGCAAATGGAGTTTGTCTCATGTAAGTCTACAGGTGGATAGGTCCTGGGCTCAGCTGCCCAGCGATGCCCCAAGGATGACGGGCCTCATTCCTGCTTTGTCATTTTCAGTGTGTTGAAGCTGGTTTCTGGATTAGAGTGCCGGCTCCACCGGGACCATGTGAGGGTCTCACATCTCTGCACCTGAACTCTATGTGTAAGGTGGAGAGTGCAGATAGCTCACCATCAGCAGTTAAGACAGCAACAGGACCCAAAGACAGTAATGATTTCATAGAATCCCTCCAGTGTCTGAGAGTGTACCCAGAAGAAAACAGGAAGGAGGTAACCTCTGACAGCCCCACAGAACTGGTGTCTGTTAGCAAAGAAGAGGCGAAGTGGATTGTGATAGGCAGGTGGCACTGTCACCACCAGCTCTGTTGGGAGATGATATTGCAATATTACATTCAATCACAAGTTAAGTCTCTACAACCAGGATATGTGTAGTATGCTTAGGTGGAATATTGATTATGTTTTTCCTTATGACCAAGTATCTGGCAAGAAACTTACAAAGATTTACTTTGAATCCCAGCACTCAGGAGGCATAGGTACGTGGATCTCTGTGAAATTGAGGCCACCCTGGTCTACATAAGGAGTTCCAGGTCATTTGGGGCTACAAGGAGACCCTGTCTCAAAAGTAACATAAAAAAAAAAAAAAAA